>CAUJRU010001930.1:0-103133 GCA_963277665.1 Viscum album | reverse complement strand
TACTAATGAGTAGCATGCCTACCATTTACGAGAAGTACTAGACACACTACGAGAGCAATAGCTTTATGGTAAGCTCTTGAAGTGCCATTTCTGGATCCGAGACATATAGTTTTCGGGACATGTCATCTCGGGGGGGCTAGAGTTGTAGTGGATCAAGCGTAGATTGACACAGTTCTTTCTTGGAAGCCACCGAGGAGTGTGACAGAGGTAAAAAGTTTTCTGTGACTGGCTGGGTACTATTAGAGATTTTTTCCAAACTTCTCCAGAGTTGCAGAATCGCTTTCAGCATTAATGAAGAAGGGGTGACCCTTCATGGGGTTAGAGATATTCCATTAGAGCTTTCAGGAGCTAAGGAATAGGTTGACTAGAGAACCCATCTTGAGGCTACTAGAGGAGGGCGTTGGGTACGTAGTTTTCTGCGACGCATCAAGGACCGAACTCGGGTGTGTCCAAATGCAAAAGGGAGCAGTGATTGCGTATGGTTTTCGATAGTTGAGACAGTACAATCAGAAATATGCTACCCAGGACCTGGAGTTAGCAGTAGTGGTCTTTTCCTTGAAGATGTTGCAGCACTATCTTATGGGCAAACTCTTTATAGTCTACTCTAAAAACCATAGTATCAGGTATATCTTCACACAGAAGGACCTGAACCTGAGACAACGGTGATGGCTTGTGTTCCTCAATGAATATTAATTTGAGATAGTCTATACACCTGGGCAGGGGAACGTTGTAGTAGATGCTCTCAGTAAGAGATTAGACATTCAGCTGCTAGGAGAGGCGACGGAGCAGCTGGCCACGTTGCAGATACCCTTTGTGGATAGAGATGGATTAACCTTTCTGTAGTCTCTCTCAATCACTCTTCCACTTCTTCAACGAGTCGGGGAGGCACAGTGTGGGGAAGTTGACTGTGAGATGTGACGTGGTCAAATATCCAAAGGGTAGGCACCTTATGGATTTTATAATGGTGGGGAGAACATCATTCTCTTTAGAGGACGTACCATAGTACCAGTTTCACTTCAGGAGGAAGTGTTGCTGGAGTTCCATGCATCTCCTATAGCGGTACATCCAGGAGTGGAGAAGATGTATCAGGACCTCCGATGATAGAAATGGTTTCCAGGTATGAAGAAGGCAGTAGCAAAGTCTGTCTCTCGATGCATCACTTTTCATCAAGTGAAGGCGGAGCACCAGGTTACAACAGACTTGGTTCATCTCTTAGAGGTCCCAGAGTGGAAGTTGGATTGGATATCCATGGATTTTGTGACAGGAAATCCATATAAACCCAGAGGACATGACTCTATCTGGGTGATTATTGACCGACTCACCATGTCCGCCCACTTCCTAATAATCATAAGGCAGGGTTCAGTAGTGATCCTGGGATGCCTCTACGTACTGGAGATCGAACGGATTCATGGTGTGCCATCAATGATCGTCTCTGATCGAGATGATAATTTCACTTTTTTTCTATGGAAGGGGTTGTAGGAGGCTTTCGGGACGCATCTTCGTTTGAGCATCACCTTCCATCCTCAGACAGATGGTCAGACTGAGAGGACCATTTAGACTCTCGAGGAAATGCTTCATCCATGCGTCCTCGACTTTTGTTGTAGCTTGGAGGATCAATTACCCTTGGTAGAGTTTGTGTATAACAACAACTACAACTCTACCATTGGGATGGCACCTTACGAGCTACTGTACGGCTGACCATGTAGATCGCCTCTTTGCTGGACTAACCTAGGGGAGTCAGCACTTGTCGGACCAGAGATGGTGCAGGCTACGATGAAGAAGGTGCAGATAATACAGGAGTGGATGAAGACTACACAGGGCAGGTAGATGTCCTATGATGATAGGATATGGAGACCACTGGAGTTCGAGGATGGCGACCTTGTCTTTCTACAGGTATCACCTCGACTAGGTCTATGGAGATTTGGATGAGGTGGTAAGTTATCTCTTTGATTCATCAGAACTTTTCAGGTCCTTAACAAAGTAGCCGAGGTGGCTTACCACTTGTCCTTTCCACCTCAATTGCACCAGGAGCACGACGTCTTTCACGTATCTCAGCTGAGGAGATACGTGCATGACCCATCCCACATCATCGACCATGGGGAGTTGGGCATCGATAATGAGGTGACTTTCACGGAGGTTCTAGTGGATATTGAGGATCGACATGAGTAGGTCCTACGTGGATGGTCGATACCTCTCGTGCGTGTTCGTTGGAAGCACGGGAACCTATATGACAGAACAAGGGAGCGGGAGGCTCTGATTCATGCTCAGTACCCCCATTTGTTATTTTAGTGTGATTTTTAGCTTACGGGGATGTAAATTCATGAGGTGGGGAGAATTTAAACAACTAGAAATTCTGTACTTTTTTTTAAAAACATGGAAATTTTACCAGTCTGCAGTTTCTGACAGTGCCTGATTCTGAGGCCTAGTGTGCCTTAAATCAATTTCTGAAGTTTTTTTTGGGTACATTCAGTAAACATACATGAAGGATTTTATATCTTTTGAACAGTGCTCGGAATTGAAATCCGAGGACACCGTTGAACTCGAAGCGCCGGTATTCACTTAAGGATAACATTACTGTAGTTTCATTTTATTGAGGTTGGAAGTTAATTTTTGGGGTTTCTAAACAAATTAAATAAAAAAATGTGTTGCATATTTTTATTTGAGTGGTGCTTTAATCCTCCAAGTGGAGGTTGAAGGTGGGTCCCACCCGCGCATACCATCCCTTGGGAGGATATTATGTATTGGGGCCCACATGAGCTTCATACCCCCCTATTAACCCCCATTAACTCTCCATTATTAATTTGACACCCCTCATCAATAAATGTATTTCTTCACCTCACCCTACTCTTTTTAAATTTGAACCATTCCACCCATTAATAAGATGATTTGTTTCATTTAATTAAAATAGTGGAATTCGAATGGTTGTGCCAACAAATAATAGACAATTCATCTATTTTTTTGTGTTGGGCGTTTTTCTTTTGGGAGAGATTGGGAGATTCTTGGAGAACAACATCCTATAGAACGAAAAATGACATCCTCTCAAAAAAATAAAAACATCCTCTCCGACTAAGAATGAGGATGATGCTCGATCTCAGGATTGGCGGCGTGTGACAAGCACAACGTACGATGACGTCTTCAAATTCTTTTCCCGCACCTTCAACAACGTTCCTCAAAAGGAGGTAGGGGTTTTATTTAATTAAATTAAATCCTCGTTCCTCATAGTTTATTATGGTTCGACATTGGTCAATTTTTATCACCTAATGTGGAGGGAGCGGGCTGAACAGACATGGCCCGATGTCCCCAAGTCGGTTCTTCTTTAGTTGATGTCAGAGGTGGAACCGAAAGGGTGTGGTGATGTCACACCGCGCCAGAGAAGAAACACGGCCAGGAGAGCTGTGATGGAAGAAAGATTCATGGCACTATCACATCGCACTGCACCGGGGGTGCATAACCATGTACAGGGTGGACCGCAGCAAAGGGGTGTGGCGTCGTCGCATTGTAGTGGAGTAGAACCGTATTTGAGAGGGTCACGGCAAAGGAAGAAGCACGTCGCTGTCATGCCACCCGGTGGAGCTGAAGGCCGTGGCCAGGTCAGGCCACAATGGTGGGGGCATGGGGCCATCATGCTGCGTGGAGAGCAGGAGGACCGTGGTGCCGTCGTGCCATGGTGGTACCCGACCGGGCCAGCCATCGTGGAGCCGGTCAAGCGGGACCACTCGTTTCCCGCGGCTCCTGAACCGGCGCAATGCGCTGGTCCTGTCCGACTAACTGGGGGGGGAGGAAACCCCCTCCATCATAGGACAAGTCGGTCCGCCATGGCCGGGTCGCCCTTCGACCGGGCTGCCACGGGCCGGGCCGCCCTTCGGTCGGGCTATCATGGGCTGGGCCGCTATGGGTTGGGATGCCCTCAGGCCAGGCTGTGCTTTTGGGCCGGGCCGCGCCTTAGGGTTGGGACACACCTTTGAGCAGGGACAACCAATCGAGCCGGGCCACACCCGCAGACCAGGTTAGACCCTGGTTTGGACCGGGTCAGGCCAGCTCGGTCCGAGTGAGTCGGACCAGAACCGGACCTGCTATGGCCTTCTACACCTTTTAGCCCACATCTTAGCCTACAGGTTTTGGATCGACGAACCATCTCTGGCGATGAAATTCTTGGAGTGAGATGATTCTTTTGACATACTCCACTACAGGTTCAGTTGCAATTGGGGTATTTTCAGTTTGGTTTGAGCCTAAAAACCAACCGCGCCCCTGGAATAAAAATGCTAATAACTCACAGACCGGGCGTCTGATTGACGCGCAATCTGTCGTGTTGGGTTCCTTATGTTGAGATGGAACTACGGGATACATAAACTCAAGACGTAGTGGTAGTTGATGTATCTACACTTGGATCTAGGAGCAGACCCTTGTGGAATCGAGCGTGCTGTGTATAGGAACCCTAGGGCTATTTGCGACTGAGATTATAGGATCCTCCATGGGTTCGATAGTGACGACATTGTACCTGAATCCTCCATGGGTTTTACAGTGATGACTTCTATACCAGGATCCTCCATGGGTTCAACAATGGTGACTTCTATACCAGGATCCTCTGTGGGGTTGACAATGATGACTTCTGTACCGGGATACTATGTGGGTTCAACAGTACTGATATTGTTTCAGGATCCTATGTGGGTTTGATAGAGGATACGATTCCGGGGATACATCTAATCATCTTGAACCCTCTTCTTGTGTTGTATACCTATGTGATCCAATTCTTATCTTACAACCATTATCATCGAGGTGATTGACTCTACTTCTTTTATGGACTGGGTTGTGCATTGGCTCGAGAGTTGGAGCCAGACTGTGAATGGTAACTTAGGTATATATATGGGCATATAACTAAGTAAGGTTTGTTGATACTTCTTAATTGTATCTTACTACTATGGTTTATCCTTTGTGTATTTTGGGATACCTTCAGGAGTCTTGAGGTCCCCTACTAATTATTATTATACTCACCCCTGCACAGTCTTTGCCCGCACCTTGTTGTGTTATGTGTAGATGATGGTCAGGTAGGATTCCTTGGACTAGACGAGACATACTTCAGGGAAGATTTGTTCGAGTTATGTACCTACCCTTTAGGTAGGATTCCCTGGTGGATGATCTAAGAGTTGTTTTCCATTTTTACTTATACTTGTACTTGTTGTTTAGTTGGGTTTGTATTCTAGCCCACTTACTCTCAGCAAACTTTTCTTTTCTATATTAGTAATTTTTACTCCCACTACTTGTGTTCATACTGTGTGTGTTACAGGTTTAAAGGAAATAACTTCCCTTTTTAACGAGGATTCACCTTTGGTGCTACTCGCTAGCCCCTGGCATATGGATAGCGGGCTTGGGGGTAGTCACGGCATGGGCCCCGTGGATAGGTCGTGACATAGAAAATGTAATCCAATTAAGGATAAAAAATTAAACATAATTCTAATACTTTAAAATGTTTTATAAAGTAATTATTTCTCAAATGAATTGAATGATAACAGAATTAGTAAATGATGTTGCTACCTTGGGAAATACTATCCCAGAATCTGATCAAGCCTTAATTGTATTTAATGTTTTACCATAAAAAAGTGGAATGATTAAGTATATTATATAGTCCACACTAGTTAAATATTCTAGGTTGAATTATTTTAATTTAACTCTCATGATGTACTTAGTTAAATTAAAGAATAAGATAATGATCCCAAGCTTGGAATGGAATAAAAATCTACTATCAAATTCTCTACTCCAAAGGTTAAGAATAAACTTAATGAAATATTTTTTTTCTCATCTGATAATGGAGAATCAACAAGTTCTATCTACTGAAATAAACATTATTAGTTAGTAAAAAGGTTCAATATACTATATATAATGATAAATGTATTTAATAAATACCTAAATAAATTCAATAAAAATAATGTTCAAGGAATTATGTTGTTATGAATATAAAAAAACATAGATATATCAAAACTAATTTCCCATAAGTTAATGAATAGAATATATATGATAATAGTCATTGAAGAAATTTTTATTATAATAAGAAAATGAACCTGGATACAAAATCAAACTACAGTTCCTATAAATACTTTAGTGATGATTCACATTCAAATTTTGGAACTGGGTATGAAAATAAAAAAGAAAACATATTATTTATGGCTCAAGAAGAGGAGGTACAATATTTTTTCACTTCTAGTTCGGAACATTACACTGAAATTTATTCTTTTCATGAACTAAATGAATATTATTCTATGTTATCATATATATATGAATCTCTATTGAAAAATAAAAAATATATTAGTAAACCCTAGGATACTGTGATTATGGAAGAAGTTTTATTCAAATAATTTTTGGGATTTAAATTCAAACTCGATAATGTTGACTCAACTTGTACTCAACATGTTTATAAGATCATGGAGTTGTTAAATGTTGTTGAATACTTCATGTTGGATACTATTAAGTTCATTAGCGGGTTATATAAATAAAATTCATAGCAATAATAAATAAAATCGATGAAATATTGGGATATAATGTAGTGTACAAAACCCCAAGCTATATGAAAACTATTTTGTTCTTGGTATGAATAGTAAATTCATGTATACTATTTTGTAATTTTGTTATGGAATTGATATAAAATAAGATAAATATTGGTACTTAATATTTCCACTATTTTTGGGTATTAATCATACCTATATATCCAAATACTTATATAATTTTAACGTTGGTATTTCTGCTATAAGTATATCAATATGGCTACCTAATCTTTAATTTCTAACACTACTGACCTTCAAAGCGTATGTGTAAAAAACACATGTTGGTTTGAATTATTTTTTCTAAGATCAATAAGGATATTTATGCGTAATTCTATATTGGCGTTGTATATTTGAGACGTATGAGTGGTGACATTTCAAACCTTTATTTATTATCAAGTATTAATGGAGGATATTCCACATTTAGTGATAATGTAATAGGAAATATTATCAGGGTTGGATCTAATATAATTTATACACTCAGTTATAATTGAAAAAGTTATTTATTTTAAATTGCTAAAACATAGCTTGATAAGTACCTCTAACCATTTTGATGAATGTTCTTTAGTTAATTTCTCAAATAATGTGTGTTTTATTATAAAGGAATGATTTTCTAATTTCAAAGAACATTGAACTAAAATTTCTTGTACATTAGATATAAATTATTTATGTAAACTGAAATTGTACTATTTGAATGATAAAATCAATGAATAATGATTGTTTTATAGAAGAATTTGATATTTTTTTATTTAAAATTTGTTTAATTTACTAGTGAAAAACATGATATCTAATTTACCTCAACTTATGTTTGACAAAAAAGGTTATGTGATGTAGTTCAAATGGGAAAGAAACACAATTTTTTACATAAATAAATCAACAAGGTTTCTACCTCAATATCCAAGGAACTTATCCACATCGATTTGTTTTGTCCATCAATAATATCATGTCCTGGTTTCAATTCATTTTTTTCTTCTTTTTTGATTTCTCAAAATTTACTTAGGTTTTCTTTTTGAGGCATATATGTGAAGCTAATGTTTCCTTCTTAATTTTTTGTAATCTTATTTTGAATGAAATTGATGTCAAAATTATTTCATTAATAATTGATTATATTGGAGAATTTTAAAATAATTAATCAAATTCATTTTTATTAAATCTTAATGTTAAACACACATTCTCTACCCCTATGAAACCTTAACAAAATGGAATTGTTGAAAGGAGGACTAGTACATTGCAGTAAATTTATACAAAAAAATTAAATAAAAAAATTATGCCTACTAATTTTTTGGGCTACATTTATTAATACAAAAATTATATTTCTTAAAAATGATTCTTATAAGATCTATTTTTGAGAAAACCCCACTATGAGTTATCAAATATATATTCAAAAGTTGTATTTTAACACCAAGAGATTTTAATAGAAGAAATTTATATCTGATTGTGTAATAGAAAAGAAAATATGACTTTATATTCTGTTACATGCAACACTATATTCAACTTGTGGTACAATCAACACTCAGTTTAGCTTATGTTACATGCAACCCTAATATTTTTAAGTTTGGTATAGTATTCAACACAAAACACTGAACTTAAATGACCTAGTATATATATTACCATTATAACATAATCATTAAATTGGCTATTATGAATAGCATAAACTAATTAATTGAATATATATATATATATATATATCCTACACTGTATAAATTATTGATAACTTTTTTTAATTAATCAATAAATTTTTATTATATTGAATTTTTTTTCCAAAATATGTTTTCTTCAAAAGAGAGTTTTTATTTATATTCATGAAAATGATGTTATTATAAAATTTTGCATCTTTTAGAAAATATATTTTAAAAAATAAATACCATTTTTTATGTTGTAAAATCCGTATTTACATTGGGTGAAATTTATAGACTTTTTGAAAAAATTTACTTTTTCATTGAATAGTGGAAATAATAATTTTTGTAAAAACTCATTTATTTTCAATAAATTACATATAATAAAATTTCCGAAATGTATTTAATAGGTTTTCAAGTAAAATGATAATTATTTAGTAATATTTAATCTTCTTAATTACTTTTAATCAACTATATATTGGTTTTTAGTAAAGCTTGGTTTTTTAGTTTAAAACAGATTTTTCTAAAAACTGTTTTCAAATGCATAATGTTTCTCCATTTTAATTAATAAAAATAATCCATAATAGGGAATGTTTTAATTGAAATATAAAAGTTATATAACCTTAAATATTAATTGAGTTTCATAAAGTTATTAATATTAGTCATAGAGTTATTATAGATTCATCTTTCTCTCAAAATAATATTCTTCTTACAAACTCATTGTCTCACCGTGTTTGTGTGATTAAGTTTTAATTAAATCCTAAAAATTATGTGAGTTTAATTTTCCAAAATGAATTCAATATTTTTAATTATAATATTTTATATTATATAAAAACTAGAACTCTGCTTGTGCGATGCACAACACTATAACAAAGCATATGCATTTTTAAGGAATTTGATAAAAAAAATTAAAAAACATAATTTACAAACTTAAATACCAATTGGAGAAGAAAATGTGATAAAAATGTTGCAACCTAAATAGAACATAAAAACATAAATATGTTGCATTAAAAATACAACAATAAGTCATAGCAATTTCTGGAAGCTGAAAACCATAAGTAGTCATCGAAATATTCCTTAAAATTTGGTATATTTATAATACACATAACATGCAGCAACCCACATTTGCCTCTAAAATCACTGATCTATGTCCCAATATTATCCTTCTATGTAAATATATCTTTTATCATGTGATTCTGGTTCTATGTGTTCGCATGCGAGTGTAAAATTTGTAACATTGTAATTTATACAACCATTCATGAGATGTTCTATACATAGCATAATATTTGCCCACAACAATGCAAGTTCCTCATTGCGATGAACTCCCCAACAATGTCAATCATCATCTATTCCCTGATGTGGATTAATTAAATAAGATAAAAAAAGAGTATGATAAACAAATCATGCCATAAAAATTAGAGTTAACAGACATTAGGTCATTATCAACAGGTAGGGGTTGAAGATAGATGAACCAGTTTCACCTGGAAAAATGTGTTCAACAAATGAGGTATGCTGTAAGAAGATCCAATTAAACAAAATATTTCTTAATAGATACAAAAATATAAGGAGATTAATTTCAATCAACTAAATTGTAAAAATCATTACCACAAAAAATAAATGGAAATATGAAGTTCATGCAAAGGATTATTTACTAGAGACCTAGAAAACAAATGGCAAGAGAAAAATATTCTATATAATGGATATGGATAATGGATGTTTTGGATATGATATATTCATATGGAGCACATCTGGTGTGCATCTACATTTTACAGAGAATTATTATAACACAAATATTCTAAATAGATTAGGAATATTCATAAAATAATGGGTTTTTAAAATGGAAAATGAAAAATGAAAAGTTGGTTTCAAAATCCTGGGGTATTTAGCATTGTATGATGAATAACATGAATATGAAAAAATGGACATTTAAAATAATACATTTCCCAAAAATCGTTTAACCTTACCATCAAGAGAATAAAACCTATTGAAAAAATAAATGGAAAAATCATAAGATTATTATGAACAGATATTAAATAATTTAATTGTTCACATGTTACTAAAAACAATTTATTAATAAATAAGTGTATTAAAATCTCAAAGCTTTTTTTTGAGTTTAAAACAGATTTTTCTAAAAACTGTTTTCAAATGCACAATGGTTCTCCATTTTAATTAATCAAAATAATCCATAATATGGAATGTTTTAGATGAAATATAAATATTATATAACCCTAAATATTAAATGAGTTTCATAAAATTATTATTATTAATCCTAGAGTTATTATAAAATCATCATTCTTTCAAAATAATATTCTTCCTAGAAACTCATTGTCTCACCGCATCAGCGGGATTATGTTTTAATTAAATCCTAAAAATTATGTGAGTTTTATTTTCCAAAATAAATTCTATATTTTAAAATATATTAATTTATATTATATAAAAAATTCATCTTAATTTTTTACCAAAATGATTTGGGAAAATAGTTAAAATTAATTTAAACATTTAAGGTAAAAAGAAGTTTACATAGGAATTAAAGATAGACAATAAGTTGTAAAAATAACAAGAAACTTGTCCAAAACCCATTAGATTTCCATATTTACACCATTTTAACTATAAAATATATTTTTTTATGTTTTTGGAACACGTTTCCATGAATTTGTCTTATATAATAGGTTAAGAAATTTTGAGGACAAAAAATAAACATTTTACCTTTAAATTTATATAAAGATTTCAGATAGGGAAAAATAATATAGGTTATGTTATAAATAAAATTTGAAAATAATAATGATTTTTTAATCGGCATATGTTATTTTTAATATTTATAGATGAATTAATTACAATAAATTCTTAAGAAACACCGACATAAAAAATATTTAGTTATTTAGTAACTTAATGAAATGATACTAAATGTATTAAAAGATTAGTAAATTTATTGAATTATTATCTTAAAATAATATTTAGATAAATATATAATTTTAAATAGTTTTGAGAATAATAAAATATAACATCATAATTGTATTCAAAATTTTAAATTCAAATTAAATTAATAATGTAAAAATTAATATTAAAATTATTTTATATTAAATATTATTTTATTAACTGATTTAAAGATAATAAAATTCTATATTTGGAAGATTTGTTTTTTTGTTAATTAATATCCAATATTTTATATTCTTGGTCTACTTATTTCATTAATGAATATATTAAGAGAAAAATATTAAATATTTTTTTCAAGTGTGGTTAAGGCTAAATGGGTGTTTTTCTTTTAGATTGTGTTAAAATTAATTTTCAACACACATGGGATTTCTGTTGTATGAATTGGAATAAATAAATATAATAATTGTTTCAAAAATTATTTAATATTTATCCTTTTAATTTAGTCTCACTTGAAAACTTACTTAGTTCATAAAACTAGTTACCCTAATGTGAAAACAAAATGAAAAAATAAGGACACTTAAAAGTTAAGGAAAATTCCTAAAATATGTGTATTTATTATGGTGGAGGTGTTTCTAGACCATATAATCCATAAAACCAATTAATTATCCTTATTGGGTCCATTTTAGTTAATATTGGCCTCCCAATAGTGAATATTTTTGGGTATTCATAAAAATTACACTCTTTCTCAATTATAAAAAAGATCTCGCTTCCTTTACTTTTTCACACCTATCAACACATTTGGATCAGCCAATACATTACCATATAAGTTCCCAAATTTGCACCTATCATAATATAATCATTATTTTTAGATGAAACACATCCTTTGAAGGATTTAATGAAAATTTAATGAGGATACTTGAAGAAGTGGTAATGATCATCAATGAGCATCTTTATGTTATTTCTTTCCCCACCTACATAAATCATTCTTATAACATGATATAATAACAAACTTATATTCTTCCATATAAAAATATGTCTTATTCTAATTTTATAACCTAAAACCCTACACACTTCT
The DNA here is from genome assembly GCA_963277665.1 of Viscum album. NCBI lineage: Eukaryota > Viridiplantae > Streptophyta > Magnoliopsida > Santalales > Viscaceae > Viscum > Viscum album. The sequence continues at coordinate 91,035 of CAUJRU010001930.1, read as the reverse complement.
ATTAAATTCTATATGAAATCATAATTCATGTGTACGATGGACTAAAACCTCATAAAATGATGTCATTGGTTTTTCTATTACCACCTCTCACGGTTGGGTATAATGATGGATTTATAGTTTAAATATTATATTTATTAAATAAATATATCTATTTAGTAATTATATTATATATACCATTTTTATATCCCATTTCCTAAGGTATTTGATAAATTCTCTTGTGAGGAAGGTGGATTACTACCTCACAGAGTGATCTCATTTCGTTTTTTCTAACACATTATATGGATGTTAATAAGGGTAAAGATAATAAATATATGTGATATAAAGGAAGTATTTATGATATAAATGAAATATTTATCATTATATATATATATATATTATAAGATTTTATTTTTACCATTTCACTCACTGAAAAAAATGATAACTTCGTTTGTGGATGTGTGGACTACCGTCTCCTCAAAGAGATGAGATTCCATTTTTTCATCACCACATCACTCAAATTTTATATATATAATTATATATAAATAATATATTAGTTATACTATTATAATAATTCCATTAATATAAATTTTACTTACCTTTTTTCAATAATAATCACTATAAATTTGAAACGTTACTCATGCATACATACGGCTTACTGTCTCAATGATCATAAAATTAGTCAAATTTTCATTAAAATATTGCATGATTGGTTTCAAAAAATTTCATTGATATATAAATATAATAATTATATCATTTTTATTATTCTGAAAATTATGTAACAATATAATATGAACAATAACTGCTACTTTCATAACAAACCACGAAAGAGAAAACAAGACAATTAACACCCAAAAAAATGAAAATAATGAATGATTATTAACAAATGGGTGATAAGATGATATAAAATGATAATATATGACGTTATAAATATTAATATGGTTCATTAATAACTTAATAAAATTATTAGAACCACTAAAAAGTAGATAAAATGTTGATCAATATAAGGATGCATGAGGTAAGTGTTTTTCTCATCTCTCTTTTATTTCTGCGAGATATATGCCAAATTCACAGCTTATTTTTTTTTGTGGTGTATATAATTCCCAAAATTTAATTTATGATTGTTATCCTTAAATTTGAGGTTATTTATACATGCCTTTAATAATATATATTTCATTCATTTTATTATTTCAATGTTACTAAATCATTAATGGATTTTGTCTCAATTTTCCTTCATTGAGATGTATGCTTTGTTACACACCTATTTTATTCTATAATGCATATAAATTACCCCTTTGACAAGTTATTTAATGAATATCTTCATTTTAATTATATTATAAGTTTCTTTTAATGTGATTCATTAATGGGGATTATGATTCAAATTTATAAAAGTGGAAAGACTCTTTTTTTTCAATCTCATCATTTATTGAGATAATTTATGATTATATATAAAATGATGAGATCATATGATAAATATCTCACAAAATGGATGAAGTTTATTCTAATATAGTTATTAATTATATTTATAAGTAATTTTACTATTTTCTACTCTTTTTTACTAAAAAATGTTGGTAAAATGTTTTTAATGAAATTTGAATTTATTTATGTCTTCGATCGGAAATATGTTTTCTTCCAAACCCATGTTTTCTAAAAAAATTAAATTTTTCTAACTATTGATTTTCAAATATAGAAGTATATTCTATTTTTTAAATTTTTTAAATAATTCTTAGTATCTTCAATTATATTAATTAAAGGACATTTTTAAAGAAAAATGTTTTTAAAATGCCTTCTGTTTTAACAAGTTATTTTCAAAAAGAAAAATGCATTTTCCTCAAAATTTCATTAATGATACTTTAAGGGTATTTCTATTAATCAATTTCGAAAACCCATATTGTTTCCTATTAACCAATTGGAATATTTTATAGTGATACCGTAATCTTTATTTATTTGGATGGATTAAGATTATTTCAGAGATATTTTTATGGAACCCATTTTTCATCCAAAAGTATATCATGTTTAAAATAGATTGATGTGAATCTAATTTATTTTCATTCAGTAAATCATGTTATAAAATGGAAAATAATTGTTTTTTATGATTTTTATGATTAATGGAATTCTATTTTAAATTTTTTTCATGTGGTTGTTCTAGGACAATACTTTCATTATAGGACGACTCAGAAATCATTGGATGAGTCTGTTATAGCTTAAATTATGGGGAGGCCTAGATAGAACCTGGAGAGCTCATTATAGCATAAAAAATTGGGAGTACAATATAATGTCAGGTTATCCCATTAGAGATTAAATTATGGGTGAATCTATATAATTCTCTAATGTATTGGGTAATGTAACTTTTCTTGGGAGGAAATAATGAGGGAGTTACTTGAGGGATTCTCTTATGGATTTAACTAGGGTGAAATTATTTTTGACATGGGTTTACCATCAGTTATGACATGAAATGTTCTAATATACCAACATTTTTTTCATTTATATATGTTTATAATGCTTCTTATTCTCATTATTGATATCACATGGCTCATTATTATTGATTCTGAGGACACTTTCCATTTACTTGTGTTAATATTTGATGATCCCTGTATTGATGGGTATAAGTTATTTTTTGATACCCTCATGCACTCTCATTATATCTTAACACCCTTATTAACTTCTTATAATCATAGATGAAATTCAATTTCCAATTATTACTTTTAACCTTATTGAGAATTTGAGCCCACCTATCCTATGTTTCCTTTTACCTAAGATAAAATGAATTATCTAGAATGAATTATGCCTCGAAATAATTTCATATGGATTATGAGGATTAATTAATGTTAAATATGAAAACCTAGGATAAGTGGGAGAAATTTTCATTTGTTGAAATTGGAATGGTTTATGTAATAGTTTTTCTTAATTCTCTAAATCCCTAAATATAAAAGGTACTCGAGAATATAAGTGATCGAGTATTTATTTTTAATATTATAATGCTTGTATGGAAAAAATGGGTCATGATTTTTAGAATCAAATCTAGAAATATAATTGTTTTGTATTATGCACTATTTCCGGGAGTGTGGGTTTGAGGTTTGTATAGTTTTTCAGAGGTAATTTTAAATACTTTTTGAGATTATGATGTTCTCATGTGAGGTATTTATAACATTTATGGTCATCATCCGAGTTATATATGATTATGTTTGGTCATTTTTTCAATATATTAGACACCACATTTTAGGGTATTAAGTTGTGAAAATTTTAAAGTTATTAATGATGTTTTTGAGATGTTTTATTATTATGAGGTATTTTTAACCCATAGGATCAATATGAAGTTTTATTTACTGAGGAACTCTTTTTCATGTTTAAATAAAAAATGGGACAACCAGTATGGAGAGTGGAAACCCATCACATTTGGAAGAGAAGTGGGGTTTGGAACCATGACCAAATTATAATAAGGTTTTCTATCTAACAACCCGCCTACGTCATGTCCTGGTTAGTATGAATTTTTTATAGGTGAGGATAAATTTAATTTTAGAAACATATGAGATTTTATTTGTGGAATAACAGTTGATTTATGTTTGAAGAATATATGAAAAAATCCTTCTATTCTTTGTATTATAAACGTAATCAGTAAATTATTGTATAAATAAAAGGTATTAATTTATTATAGATTTTTTTGATCTATTCATATTACTATTGATATTTAGAGATTAAATAATGAAGGTTTACAAATTTTGGTAATTTTTTACTATGTGATAACCATTTGGATTTTTTAATGATTAAAGACAAGTTGAATAGGTTATTAACACTTTTATAGTTATGTTGACTTTAAAAATTTTTTTGTGATTCAGGCCTGAAACAATCATCCTAAATACAAAAATATAGTAAAAAGATGATATTGTTGTGAAAATTTATTGAAGGATGAAATTATACTCATCAAGTAAGTATATTCCCACAGTATCTTTGTCTAGATAATTCCTTGACTCTATGAAAAGGATATTCAAAACAAAATAATAATCCATGTACTTTCAATTATTATTAATCGATTACCTTTTCAACTATTAAAGATTTATGGTTTTAAGTCCCTTAACTTTCCATTTATCATTAAATTTCTTGTAGTCAAAGACATCAATCACTCTCATTAATTATTTAATATTTTCATCCATTCCCACCAATGTTCTCCTATTCTGAGACCTTAATATACGTTATTACATATGACATTTGTAATTGATTCTCTCTTATTAATAGGATGTTTTACTAACCCTTCTTATGATTTCATTTTACAATAAAATAATTTTCCAATGTCCAACCTTTGATTAATGAGATAGTTTTCAAATTAAGAGGATAAAATTTATTAAATGGTGGAGGATATAACCCACCAATATTTCAAAAGAAGAAAATAAAATTAAATAGTGTAAATGATCGATAAAACTATGTTTATCTTGTGTTACACACAACACTGGATTCATATTGAGTTACACACAACAACATTTTATCTTACATTACACACAACCTTTATATTTTTATGTTTAATAACAAATTCAACATGGAACATTGAAAATAAATGACCAATGATATATATTACCATTATAACATAGTCATTGAATTAAAGGGTATGAATAGTATTAACTAATTTATAATATATATATATAACTCTATATAAAACGATTTTTTATTTTTTAGTAAAAAATCAAAAAAAAAATAATAAAGTGATTTTATTTTTCGAAAATATGCTTTCATCAAACATGGTTTTTGAAAGATTTTCTGGAAAATAAAATTATAATAAATTTTTGAAACTTTTATAAAATATATTTTAAAAAATAAACATGATTTTTTTTATTGAATATCAAATTTATTTTGGGGGATATTTTGGTACTTTCTAAAAATTTTAATTTTTTCATTCAATTGTGGAAAATAATGTTTTTTGAGAAATGCCTTTCCTCTTCAATAAATTACTTGATTTTGAAGTCTCAATATGTTTTGAATATTTTTTAAAGTAACATAATTAGTATTTTTTTATATTTAATCCATTTCATTATTTTAAATCCACTTTGTATTGGATTTTATCACATGATTGTTTTGGAATTTAAAAACTATTTTTTCAAAAAACTATTTTAAAATGCATAATGTTTATACATTTTCTTTATTTAAAATTATCAATAATTAAGAACTTTTAAAATTAAATATATACATATATGTTATAATTAAAAATTAATTTAGTTTAATTCTATTATATTTAATATTCATAGATTTTTTATTGAATCATCTTTTTATCAAAAAAATTGTTCATTAAAACACATTGCCTCAGCGCGTCTATGAGAAAAATTTTAAATTACATTATTCCCCTTATGTCAGATTAATTTATCCAAATTGATTGAATATATATTATTATCATGAATTATATTGTATAATAATATAAACTTAATTTTTTATCATAATGATTATTGTAAAAAGTTAAAATTAATTACAAAAATTAAGGTAAAAACAAATTTACTTAATGGTTAGACCTTCAATATAATGTGAACACATGACCCAAAAATTATTCAAAACCCATTTTATTTCCATAACCTCACCCTAATGACCATAGGATATGTTTTTATGAGTTTTTTGGTTACTTTTCCCTACAATCAACCAATATAATATGTTTAGAATGAAAATAAACAAAAGGAAACTTTTTTTTAATTTCTATAAAACTTTGGAATAGAGACAAAGAAATTGGTTTGGTTATAAATATTATTTTAAAGGATAAATTAGTTATCTATATCGTGATAATTTATTTTAATTTCTTAGATATGAATTAATTACCTTAAATACTTAATAAATGTCTGTGTAGTATTTATTTAGTTAATAAGTAACTAAAATAAATGATACTGAAAGTATTAAAATTTTAGTAAATTGAATGAATTATTGTCCTCCATTAATTATTTTGACGAATATATCATTTTGAATAGGTTTTGTAATAATACATTCTAATTAAATCAATTTTTTGATATTTTGAAATTCAAATTAAATAATTATTGTCAAAATTGACATTAATGTTATTTTATAATAAATGAAATTTAATTAAATATTTAAAATTAATAAAAATAATATGTTATGAAAAGTAATTTTTAAATGTTAATAAATATCCAATATGTTCTATTCTTGAGAAATTATTATTTTATAATGAATATATTGACCGCTACATTTTAAACAAACTTTGTTAATGTGGTAAAGGATAAATGCGTGTTTTTTCCTATGTTTGTGTTAAAAATAATTTACAATGCATGTAGGATTTATATTTGACTAGTTAGATTTAATTAATATAGTAAGTGGTTAAAAATTTTATAATATATATCAGCTTACGTTAGTATTATTGGATAAATTATTTAGTTTAGAAAACTTGTTACCATAATGAAAAACCAAAAAAATAAGAAAACATGGGAGTTAAGGGAAATATTGTTTAAAATATGTATTTTATTGTGTGGTGGAGTTGTGTCTCCACTATATCATCCATATAACCCATTTCGAATCAATATTAGATCCAATTTATGTATTATTTTTCTCCCAATAATGAATATTTTTTTGTATTTAAAATAATGTCACACATCATCAACTATAAAAGGACACTCACTCCCCGCACTTATTCACACATATCAAACCATTTGGATGATAAAAACATACAAAAATAACTTCCAAAAATACCTATACTCATCATATATTCCTTTTTTTATTTTTAAATCCTACATTTTATGGATTTAGTGAAAAATTAAATGGATACCCGAAGAAGAGGTAATGATTTTCAATGAGCATATTTATTTTACTTAATTATCATGTTCCTTAAATTATTCTTATATTAAAATAATATAAAATAACTAGTATATTATTTAAAATTATATTTTATTATTTAAATTTTATGTCTGACAACAATAGACACTTTAATTAAATGTGTCACAAAATCAGCATTCGTGGGTACAGTGGACTACTGACTTGTGAAATGATATCGTTCATTTTTTTATTACAACCTATCACGGCTAGGAATAATGATGTATATAAAATTTATATATGATTCTAATATCATTATTATACCTCTAAATTAATTATATTATATATACCATTTTTAAAATTCATTCGTTATGGGGTATGATAACTTCGCTCGTGTGTATGGAGGACTACCGCCTTGCGAAGCAATGTGATTCGGTTTCTGGTAACTCATTTTGAGAAATGTAATAAGGGTAAAAATAAAAAATATATGTGATATAAATTTCATATTTATGATATTCATGAAATTATTATCAATTTTGAAATATAATATAGGATTAAATTTTAACCTTTTCAATCATTTAAAAAAATGAGAACATTTTTTGTGGACATGTGGGCTACCGACTCGTCAAAGAAATATGATTCCATTTTTTCACAACCACATAAAAATAATGATATATATTAGTATATATAAATAATATGTTATTAATAATACTATGATAATTTTTAAAATATTAATTTTACCTATATTATTTCTATAATGATCATTGGAAAATAGAAACGTTACTCATGCGTATGTATGTCCTGCCATCTCCATGGTTGAAATGTTAGTCCATTTTTCATAACCATATTTCATGATAACTTTAAAAGGTATAATTTATGTATAAATATGATAATTATGTCATTATAATTAATATTTATTTTATGGAACAATATAATAAATTCATGAACTGAAACTTTCATAACAAAACTTGAAAGTGAAAACAAGGTAATTAACAGCCAAAACAAAAAAATGAAATATTATTAATGAACGGGTTATAATATGATATAAAAGGATCATATATCATATTAGAAATATTAATATTTTTATATAATAGTTTAATAATAAGATTAAAACCACAACAGTAATGGTAAATCCTGATTTACCAAACGGAAGCATGATGTAAGGGTTTTCTAGTCTCACTTTTATTTCTATGAGATATATAACATATTCACCACTTGATTTATTATGTAGAGTATATACTTACAATGAATGTTTTTTTTAATATTATCCTTAAATTTATGGAGATTTACATATGTATTATAGTATCACCCTTTTATGGGGTGTACGGTTTCAAAGTTACTAAATAGGTAATGAATTTTTATCTCAATTTTTGTTCTTTGAGAAGTGTGTTGTGTTATAAACCTATTTTCATCTATGTGGTTTATAAACAGACCCCTTAACCTATTATAACATGAAAATATTTATTTCTATGATTTTATAAGTTTCATTTAATGTTATTATATCATAGGTATTATGATTCAATGTTACAAAAGTTGTAACAGTCTTTTGTTATTATATCATCGTTTATCATGATTGGTTATGATTACACATCCAATGATGACATGTTATGATAAATAATGGAAGAAAATAATTATTATTCTTATAATATGGTTATTAATATAATTTAAAAGTAATATTTCCATTTTTACACTATTTTTACTTAAATTTATTGAGAAATAGTTTTATAAAAATCCTAATTTATTTATATCTTTAGTCGAATATATTCTTTCTTCCAAAACCATATATTCAAAAAAGGATTTTAGAAAAACATTAAAAAAAATTCAAAGCTAGAAGGATATTTTCCTAAATAAATATTTTAAATGATTTTAAAATATTTATTTATAATATTAAAATAACATTTTCAAATAAAATAATTTTTAAAATATTTTGTTTTTTAAAATTAAACTGTAAAAATGAAAAAGGTTTTTTTCATAAAAACTTATTTAATGTTATTTTAATGGTATTTTCATTCATCAACATCAAAACCCATTTTCATTACCTGTAATCCTATGAGGATATTTTGTAGTGATTCCATCCTCATTATTTTTCGATATGGATTTAGATTAATCCAAAAATATTGTTATGGGAACCATTTATTTTTAATGGGTAAATCATGTTTAAATGAGATTAATTTGAAACTAATTTATTTTCTATGGTTTAATCATGTTATAAAAGGAATATTGGATGTTTTATAACTTTTATGATGAAATATAATATATGTTTACTTCAGTAATGATGTGGGTCTTGGACATTACTTTTACAAATGGGCAGACTAGATAGCTTTAGGTGATCCTGTTAATGATTGTATGATAGGGATTCCCAGATAGTACTAGGTGAGATCTTTACAACTTATAAAATGGGGTGGAACATATATCACTGTGTGATACCATTATATATTAAATTATGGGTGCTCCTATGTAGATCTCCAAAAAAATGTTCAATATACCATGTGTTGAGAGGTAATAAGGAGAGAGTTACCTAAGGGTTTCCCATATGGATTTAATAGAGCTAAAATTATTTATGGCATGTGTTTAACATGAGTTATGATGAAAATTGTTCTAATATACAAACACGTTTATTTTATGATTTGTAAGGTTTTATAATTTTTCTTATGAAAAATATTCACATGCCTCATGATTATTAATTCTAATAACTCTTTCTTTTTCCATGTTTTTTTATTTTATGATCTAAATAATCTAGGGTATGATTACTTTTATGATTATCACATGCACTAAAAAATGTTGTCACGCCCTTATGTACTTATTATTCTCATTAATGAAAATAAATGTCTAATGCTTATGTTTAACCTTACAGAGCATTTTATCTCACCTTTCATATGTTTCTTTTTCCTCAGGTTATAAATAATTACTTTAAATAAATTATCTATTGAAGGGATTTGATATGTATGATTATGGCTATTTATTTTGAAATATGAAAATATGGATTTAGTGATATAAACGATCATTTTATGACATGGTTATTGTTTGTGTATGATTTTTTACTAATTATCTAAAAATCTAATCCTAAAAGGTCCTTGAGAATTTAAGTGATAAATTTTTTCCTTTTGACGTTATAAGGTTTGGATGGAAACATGGGTCACAATGATCCACATCAAAGTAGTAAATGTAAATATTGTGTTTTCCATATAGGATCCAAGAGTGTAGGTTTAGTGTTTATATATATACATTACTATTTTTAGATGTATGGTTTATATCTTCAACTCAAAGTATAATAATGTTAAGTTCAATATAAATGTTGGTGAAGGAATCTGTCTTAATAATTATAATAATTCTAAATCATATAACATTTTAAAAAATAATCAAGGGTGGTTGATGAACGAACTCAGGTGTTATTCGATGAAATTGACAGTTTGGTCAAATGAACACTCATATCGATAAACTTAATTATTCATTATATACCTTGAGACAATAATATCCTATTATGATTTAAATATATAATTATTTCGATCTAAATCAAGAAAAATCATTTACTAAAATACTGTAGACTGATAAACCGAAAAGTATGATATTGAGATAGACTAAAACTTTAAATAATAAACATTTATAAACTTTTATAGGAATACTAGATAAAGGAGTAAAATATTTAAATAATAATGGAAATATATCTGAATTACATTTATTTTTTTATAAATCAAACATAAAATCATAGATAAATCTTTGAGTGATGAGAGTAGGGTTTAAACAATGTTTGAGTAATTAAAGCAATTCATGAGATATACAGGTTGGTAATTAGTTGATAGAACCACTGATTATCATGTGATTAGTATTAATTGGGGTTCTAGAAATAAATAATATAATATTAGTGTTATTGATAGAAATAATGAAAAATTAGTGGCAATAGATTATAATAAATCAGAATGAACAGAATGTGATGAAACCATTTCACATATAGCTATATTAAAATTCACTAGAATTCACTACTATACATATTATCTGAATTTTAAACTTTTCCAAATAAAAGTAATTTTTTTTATTAATTTTTTTTATTATGATGGAATTTTATGTTAAAAGACTCATTGTTTTGAAATTATAATTTTCCAAAAAATAATTAGAAAAACATAAGTTATTCATGTTCTCAAACATTCCTGAAGAAATATTTTGATAGAATAAGTTTAGTTATTTTATAAAATGGTTTTTATATAGAATTTTTATATCTTAATTTATTATTGAAATCTTTATCTTAAAATATTCTACTACTTTAGATATATTTTGTTGAAGCTTTTTAGTTCAACTAACCAAAATTTGTGTGATTAATTTTCTAAACTCCTGAAAAAATATTGAAATGATTATATTGGGTTATATGAATTTTTTTTGGATTTTAAATTCTATATAAATACTTTTTAAATTTGATTAATCCAATTAAATTGATATATTTATTAATTAAAATGATTGGAATTTAGAATTTTAAATTATATTTTACTCTTACGAGTTCTCACATTAAACATGATTGGAATGAAGCTGGTAAACAAGTAGAAAACATGTTTTATAAAGGATTAATTAGAATTTTTTATATCTAAAATCAATTATTATAGGAATTATTTTTATTTTATGTATTTTTTCAAGATTTAAAGCCCATCCTGTGGAATCTCATTTGAATGTTTCCCAAATAATATTAACATATTTGAAATGTTTTATTTCACTTTCTTTAATATCTAAAAACCTATGGATTTGATTTATTTGTATTCATTAATTTTCACTTTATGTTTTTTATATTTGATAGAAATGGACCACCAGAATCTATCAATTTTTAATAAAATCAATAGTTTCATGGTCTAGTAGATAATAGAAATTCGGTAGCACTAACTATTAATAAATATAAATAAATTGTAGTTGGTATTTATAGTGAAAAGGTTTTGTGAGTGAAACATGCCTTAATAAAATTTGGTTTCAATTATAATCATGTTATTATCTATTATGATAACATTAGTGTTATCGTCACATTGAAAAATTCCATAAGACACTATTGAACTAAGAAAATACATATTAGGCATCATTTTTTGAGAGATCATACAAAAAATGTGATGTCTATCAAGTATTTATTAAAACAAAAAACATTTCAAAAAACATTTAATAAGCCTATTTATCCTAATAAATTTTATTTTAGTAAAAATTAAATGTAACTATTTGATGTTAAATAAATTAATTTTTTTGCAAGGATTATGAATTTATCTTATTCTCTACATATTTTTTTCCTATTATTTTTATATGTTTTATTTATTTTTGATTCTTAATTTTATTTTTATATTATAATTTCCATCTCAAAATAATGATGTCTAGTGTTCCATTGAAGTTATTTTATTAATATTTATTGATAAAAATAATTCAATTGAAAACCCTTTAGATATCGCTCGTTGACTCTCTCCCCCTCCTTAAATTCCAAAACATTAACCTTAGAAAGTTCAAACTTTCATATATAATGGATAAATAAATGAGAACCAATAATGAAACATCAATAATGTCAAAGAGAGTGAGGTATACTAGTTAAAAAACAAGAGTTCAACCTAGCATGACTTTTAACCTCATTTAGTTAAATACAGAAATCATGGTACTAATAAAGGCATTAATTTTTCAAGAATGAATATTTTTTAATGAGTGGAAATATGAATTAATTTTTGAGAATAAATTGTTATAGTTTAATATAAAAATATAGTTCAAATTTTTTAATTATGAATATTAAGTTACTTCAAATGTTAAAGGGAAATATATTTTTATTTATTATATGGTGATTTTTGAATATTTCCTCTTTTATCATGAATGGAGTTTAATTTTTAGCCTAACATTGGAATATAGTAATTTTTTCCCTAGAGATATTATGATAAATTTATTTTGATCTCATATCGTTAAGAAGATATTTGTGAAATAATAACAACCAGAAAAAAAAGTTTATTATTAATTTTTTTTAGATATTAATGGCTTAATGAATCGGGGTGTTTAAACATGTTATTTTTTTAAGATAAATATTTCTAATATCTATTGTTAAAAGGTGATAATGATAAATTCCCTAGACACATCTTAAGGTATATGTGTCGATGTTATCATCGGTCAAATAAGGGTAATTTTCATCAATATGGAAATCTATAATCCCTTGTATTTGAGAAGAAAAAGTTGATTTGAATGAGTTAATGGTCATTATGTTTCATCATAATAATACATTATCATATCGGATTCTAAGAAACATGGATGTTTATAAGAGTAATTATCTGAATATAATTATTTTAAAAAAGGAAATGGGTAGCTAAAAAGATTATAATGGGGGGGAATAAAGAGGAAAATGCCTGAGTTGAATGAGATCATACTGGTGTCATATATTTTTAGCCAGTTGTCTTACCTAAGGCTATAATAGGTAGAGTTTTTATTTATTTCCTTGAATTTGATAGTATTGATAGTGTGTAAGATATTAAAGTTGGTAATAACTAATGGTTCAAGTTTACTTTTAATGAATTTTAAATATCTAAAAATTCAGTGTCTGCTGCAAAGGAAGTTTCTAAAATGGATTTACCTTTTACTGGTTAAGATATGGATGAAATGTATAATTAAGAGACTATGATTGAATATATTGAAAATATTAGAGAGGATATTGAATATTTTCAGGCTGGATATTATGAGATTACACGGTTATGAAGGGATGGACTAGTATTAATATACGAAATTCCCTTTCCTATTAGTGATACTATAGTATAACTACCCCCAGTTAATTGAGTTGAAGGAATTTATAGAAATAATAGGAATGTTAAAAAAAATTATTCTGAGATATTTATGTGTTTTATGTTGTGAAATTTAATATTTTTGATTTAAAATTTAGAATAAGAGATAACAAATAATAACTAAATAGATATAAATAATGTTCAAATTAAATGTTAAAATTTTATGAAATTAAATATTAGATGGATTATAAGGATTGTTTTCATGTTCTTAAATTTTTTACAAACTCTCATTCAATGATTGTGGAGATTTTTAAACCTATTAACTCGTGTACATCATCTCTACAAACATAATGAGTTAAGGATCATTTAATAACTATTTATTCATATTGTTAGGTCCACTAGATCAAATACCCTCAGAGGGGGTGAATTAGTGTATGGTAGATTAAAAATTTCTCCCTTTTGGATCTTGTTTCATTGTTAGACAAAACATAATTCTCTCTTCCTCTCGTAACAATATACAGATAGATATTAAATCATGCACATGACACATCAATTTTTAATTTTTTCACCCTTAGTGGGATACGTTTAAAGAGCATACAATGATAATGTGCTAATGTTTCAAATTCACTAAGGCTCACTTCCAATAATGAGTACAATGTACAGGCTAGATCTTCTATGCACATGCTCACTACCTTTACAAGTTTTAGGGTCCTCTCACTACATTCCCAAGGGTCACCCCCTATGCTTCTTTCTCTGGATAACTATTGGTGGAATGGTTCAACGTCTTCCTCTTCCTTCTCTCACTACTCTTGGAATAAAATTCACTCACGGTTAATCGACTTGTAGGTTAAAAACAGTTTTTTGACATGCAGGTAACTTAATTTGCATGAATTCCTATATCCTCAACTATAGGTAGATGCTCTATTGTAGTTCTTTTTTCACCCGTAGAGGAATTCAACCATCCCGATCATTGTTAGGTACCGGAAAATATTTACCTAAACTAAATTGAAGCTTTTTCATGATTCCTTGATTAAACTGAAAGACAACCTCTACAAAACCCTTTTTGTCCACAAATTGTTCATTGTTCACAGACTGCCTTCACTTCTGTGTACCAGAGTCCCCCCTCTACTTACCACTTGCAGAACTAATCCTCTCACATACTGAAGATTACTCCTTCACATACTGATACAACTCCTTCCACTTGCAATACTTCCTTCTCTGCATACCAGACTTCCATTTCTGGTTAAGAAACCCCTCAAACACCTTCGGCAGAATTCCTTCCATGTGAACCACTTCAGCCTTCGTGAACCATTTCAGCCTTTTTCAACCACTTCAGCCTTTGAGAACTTCATTTATCCATTTACAAAATCCTGGAGAAAAATATGTTCTAATGATGTTCTATCACAATAGTAATCGGTGGGGTTAGTGATTCTTATATAGGAAAAGATATCCACTAATTTCGCTAAATCAAGATTTACTGAATCTTTAACCCACTGCTTACTGATACTTCAGGCACCACAATCATCAAGCCATCTATGAACCATTTTCTAACACACTCCATGTGCTGCCTTTGCTCCTACGCAGTCAACATCACCTGTCAAATTTATCCCATCTGCATACTACACCACCATCCACTGTGAACCATTTTATGTTTTGTGAATGGCTTCTGCGTACCGCACCATCATCCAACGCGAAGCATTTTTGGTTTCGCAAACCACATCTACGTACTGTTCCTACTACCTGGTACAAGGCCACATACCCATCCTAGACATGTTATGTGATCCATGTCATGATATCTTCACTCCTCATCCTTTGCCGATTTCATTCACAATTGTTCACACAAATTCGCGATTTTGCGACCCTAAAATTTGGCCAACACTATAAAACTACACCACCTTAAAAAATTTCTTCGGAAAACACTAACCATACTCATTTTCCGTAATCTAGATTTTTCAATAAACACAACCACACCCAAAACATATCAGTATGATTTCATGCGGTATTTTTGACCAACAATCTCACCCCTTTTAGTTTGTTGACAACTATTCTTAAAACAATTTTCTGTATTTTGATATCTCATTAAATCTCCATCCATCATGAACCATCACTCGCTCCATGTGATTAAGATAACAATTAAATAGTTTCTCCAAACATTCTCTAAGACCACATGAGAAATGATTGGTGTGAGAAACAAGATTAAATGAGAAGTTCATCAAAGAATCACTTTATTTCTGTCCCCAATTATTAATACCAAACTGATTCCAATTGCTGACCGTTGGAAACCTTATAAAACAATTCCAACGCCACTCTTGTACTTTTATCATGATACTTAGAAATATTTATATCTATTCATTGATAAATAACTTCTAGAATCATCATATTTAATGATACTCTTATCTCATAGCTCTTACAAACAGCTTCATCTTCACTTCAACTGCCCCTATCTCACTACTTCACATAACAGCTTCTCCCTTCATCTTTTCTCCCCCTAGAATAGTCATAACTCCCTCTTTTTAAATAAACCCAAAGGGAACTTCAATGTTTTATACAACTGGGTAAATAACACATATCAATATTATAGGGAAAGATACACCATACCTCGGGGAGAGGGGGCCCACATCCACACTTTTTTAAGTGCAGAAAGTTGAATAGACTCCCAAATCTAGTCGAGGCCTTTCAAATGCTTCTATGGGTAAGGCCTTTATCAGAATGTTTGTAACCTGTTATATTATAGCCACATACTCCAACTTCAAAATCCCTTGCTCCACATTCTCTTTGATAAAATGACATTTTTTTCAATGGGCTTTGTTCTTGATTGATGGACTGGATTTTTTCTTAGATTTATAGCACTAGAATTATCACAATGGATTCTGATCAGATATTTTACTTCAATTACCATATCTTCAAGTTGATGCTTCATCAATAATAGCTGAATGCAATCTTGAGTAGTCACAATGTATTCAGCTTCTTCGGTGCATAAGGAAATGTAGTCCTTTTTCTTGCTTAAATAAGAAATACACAATCCTCCAAGACAAAAGGCACCTCCTGATATTGATTTCATTTCATCTATTATACCATACCAATCTGCATCTTTTTATCCCTATAACTCTGGATGAGATTTTTCCTTCTATATTTGGACTAAATCTAATGTTCCCTTGATATAGAAAAGAATTATTTTTACTCTAATCATGTGTCTCCCCTTGGGATTTCCTTAATAACTCGTTTCTTGGAATGTGGAAAATACAATATTAGGCCTTGTCGTTGTCAAATACAACAGACTTCCAATGATTTTCTTGTATTCTGTGATATTAACTATCTTTCCTTTATCATCTTGTGACAGTTTCAACCGGGTAGAAATCAGAGTCTTCATCACTTTGGAATTACATATTCCAAATATTCTCAAAACCACAATGGAATATATAAATTCAAAAATAAAAGAGTCATTCTTTCCTTGTGTCACCAATTATCCAAGGAAAAAGGTCATCTCTCCAATCGTCAACATTTCAAACTCAATTTTCAAGAATTCATAAACTTTTATGAATTGTGCTCCATCTAATCCACCAAAGATTATGTCATCAAAAAAAACCAGCACCATCATTCTTTGTCTATTGACACTGTTGAAATACAAGTTGTAATAAAATCCACCATGCTAGAAACTGAGCTTCTTTTGAAACTGATCAAGCCTTGAATAACAGGATCTTGGTGCTTAATTAAAACTATATAAAGCCTACTTTAGTCGATAGACTCTGTTCTCATATTAATGAATGAGAAACCCATCAGGCTGCTCAAGGTAAACATTTTCTTGTAGAACTCCATTTAAAAATTCTAACTTGAAATCTATCTAGAATATTTTCACTCTCATTGCACAACTATGGCCAAGAATAATCTGATTGTCTCTAGCCTTGCAACGGGTGCAATTGTCTCATCAACATCTGTACCCTATATATTAGAGTACCCCTTCCACACTAGTCATGATTTTTTTTCAAATGACAACACTATATTCATTCATTTTGTTGCAAAGGACCCGATTTGTCCTGATAACATTCTTGTCTGCTAGTCTTAAAATAATTTCCCATGTTTGATTCTTCTCAATTTGGCCATGCTCTTCATTCATTATGTGAACCCAATTATCATCTCTAGCTACTTCATTAATGAATTTAGTCTCTAATTGTGTTAAGTATGATTCCTTATATAGAGAATACATCCTTATTTTCTACACTGGGGTTGTCTAGACACTAATTACGTTCTGCCTATCAATTTCAACTCTTCTTGTTGGCCTCTGGGAAGACAATGATTTATTCTCATCACCTATGACTTCTTCTAAATCAACATTTTCACATCTTCTCCTCCTTATTCCTTTACAACTTCATCGCGTCCAATAATAATCTTGTTGAAACATTTTTGTCATTCTTTCACAACTCTTTGGTATCCGGAAAGAAATTAGCTAATACCACATTTTGAAAACGAATTACATAATTATGGAGTGCATGATAATTGTTGCATCACGACAATCTACCTTCTCTCAGAAGACAACTAACACCAAAACTGGGAAATTTTACCATTGGATATATATTTAATTCAACTCAGAACCCTTGTATAATCAATGTATAGATTTGGAAGCTCTAGTAACTAATTTGAATCAGTTGACATTATGGATCACATCACATTATTGATTTTTATCTTTTTATGTCAATTCCCCATGGATCGTATCATTCATTTATCCTCACACAAATTAACATAATTTAATAGAATTTATATACATAGGGAGAGGGGAACTTTTGGAATCCTCAACCTGAGGATTGTGCTTGATCCTGATGGGTTAACCCATTGAATAATTCTTAAAGAGCATCACAATCCTTCCTTGCTTCTTCTAGCTTCATAGCTAACTTTAATTGCTATGGCCATATGACTAGGCATCCATTACCAACATTATGATTATTTTTCTGATATGTAGATTCTACAGGCTTGGCCTTTTTCACAATATGGGTTCTAAACTCACTTGTATACATTTCTTTCTTTGATGCTCCACCGATAATAAATTTTTCACGACTCCTTCTTTGAGCAGTAATCTTTCCAATGTTCATACTCTCTTCCTTCTTCCTCCATTGGATTGTTCTTTCTCTTGAATTCACTTTTCGTTATGTGGAATGATATGTGACTTTTACATGACATTCTTTATTAATTTTTATTTTATCAATGTTTTGAGTCATGTAACCCTTTCTTCTAGTGTTAGTATCTTCCACTAATTTGAAATTCTTTTTTCTCATTTTTTTAGTTGGTCGTTCCTTTTTCATCTAGGGTTGTTCAAATTCTTTCCAGGAGTGAAATTGTAACTCTAATAGTGGAAGTAATTGATAAACTTTTTTACCTACTTTCTTCTTTCAGAAATGCCTTTTCAAATTCCCATGATCAAAGAATATAAAACATTTTCCACCAAAGGCACACATCATTTCATAATTTCTCCGTCGAGATGTTGATGCAGCTTGAGTTCTTCATCTGACATTGATCCCCTCAGCTTCCTGACACATACTCATGGTGTGCCCCATTCTTCCACAATAATATGATCTAATGATTGATTTCTTCTAGGAGGTGTTCCTTGGAAACATTTCAAAATTCATCTTCGTATTATCTAATTTAGTAACATTTTTTTCTTCATAGTACGAAATGTATTCGTGAGCCTCTAAACATAAGCTTGATGTATGACCATGTATCCCACAAGAATATCACATGCTAACATTAATTCATGTAACAACCTTCTTAGGTCCATCTCTGATACCTAAAATGTTTTTATTATATTTGGAACTATTCATGACTCTCTTCATATTATGCATAGAAGGGGGGTCATCATATCTAATCCCAAACATTCCCATACTATATGGTTGTTGAGATGAGAAAATGCGTTCTTGCTTCTCCTCAGAAATAGCATAATTTCTTTTAATTTTATCATCACCTGTGGAAGGACAATTGAATTGTATGTGCAGTGAATCCTTCAACTTAGGCTTTCCCTTGCCATTTGATTTCTCCATTTCTATCTTGACTGATTCAATCTATTCCTCCAGATGATGTATCTCTCTATCTCTTGATTCAAGTTTATCATTGAGTTTACTTCTGAGATTCATACTACAAGTCATGTCATCTTCCAGTTCTCATGTGATATTATCTACCATATCATTTTTCTCATTTATTTTCACTTTTTCTTGAGCGACATATTCAGAGAAAGATGAATTCCCTTATTGTAGCATTTTATTCATTTGAACTAGTTCAGATTGGTGTGTAGAAAGATCATCATTTATATTTTTTAGATTCTGAATTTCATCTAAATTTAGATTCTTTTCCTTGACTTCATCTTTGAGATTTTCTCTCTTTATAGACAACTTTTGATTTTCTTCAAATTTAGAATCATTATTCTCCCTTAGATTAGTTACCACTTCAATAATCCTTTGATATAACCCTCACATCTTGTTAACCTCAAATTTCATTTCATGGATCTCTAAAGATCAAATTTTATTTCTTGGATCTGGATATCTTTAGATTTAATATCTTCATCCAACATCTGATCTAATTTCATTTTTTTTATGAGCAACTTCTACTTTTTTACTTCTCAGGGTTTCTTCATCCTCAGTAATTTGAAAATGACTTGAAATATCATATTCTCCACTCATTCCTTCTACATATGAGTAAGTAATTTTTATGGTATGATTTATCCAAATCATTATTCATTTCACTACTTGATTCCCCCAACTAAATTGAAAACTTTCGGTTGACACTTTCACATTGGGGAATATCGAAATAGATCTTCTTTTTCTTTGATGTTCATCTCTTTTCCATGGAACACCAAGATAAGAGCAGACAGAATCATTAACTTGAGAAAATTTACTGAGCCAAGTCAAAGAAAACAAATATGATAAAATAAACCTTCACTCTGATACCAATTGTTAGGTCCACTAGGTCGAATACCCTAAGAGGGGGTGAATTACGGTATTATAGATTAAAACTTTCCCCATATTGGATCTAGTTTCATTGTTAGAAAAAACCCAATTCACTCTTCCTCCCGTAGCAATATACCGACATATATGAAATCATCCATATGTAACAGTGATTTTTACATGGTTCACCCTCCCTGGGTTAAGTCCCCAGATCATACAACTTTAATGTGAAGATGCACCAAATTCACTCAGGCTCACTTCAAATAATGAGTACAATGTTCAGGATTGATCTTCTATAAATGATTAATTGGAATTTTTTATATCTAAAATCAATTATTACATGAATTATTTTTAGTTTATGTATTTTTCAAATATTTCAAGCCCATTATATGGAATCTCATTTGAAATTTTCCCAAATAATATTAACATATTTGAAATGTTCTATTTATCTTTCTTTAATATCTAAAAACCTATGGATTTGATTTATTTTCATTCATTAATTTTCACTTTATGTCTTTTATTTTTGATAGAAAAGGACGACCAGAATCTATCACTTTTTAAGAAAATCAATAGTTTCTTGGTCTAGTAGAAAATAAAAAATTGGAAGCACTAACTATAACTAAATATAAATAAATTTTAGTTGGTATTTATTGTGAAACGTTTTTGTGAGTGAAACATGCCTTAATAAAATTTGGTTTCAATTATAATCATGTTATTATCTATTCTGATAACACTAGTGTTATCATCACCTTGAAAAATTCCATAAGACACTATGGAACTAAGAAAATACATATTAGGTATTATTTATTGAGAGATCATACAAAAAAGGTGATGTCTGTCAAGTATTTATTAAAACAAAAAACATTTCAAAAAACATTTAATAATCCTATTTATCTTAATAAATTTTATTTTAGTAAAAATCAAATGTGATTATTTGATGTTAAATAATTTTTTTTGCAAGGCTTATAAATTTATCTTATTCTCTACTTAATTTTTTTCATTTATTTTAATATATTTTATTTATTTTTAATTTTTAATTTTTTTTATATTATAATTTCCATCTCAAAATAATGATGTCTAGTGTTCCTTTGAAGTTATTTTACTAATATTTATTGATAAAAAACCGTTCAATTGAAAACCCTTTAGATATCGCTAGCTGACTCTCTCCCCCTCCTGAAATTCCAAAACATAAACCTTAAATAGTTCAAACTTTAATATATAATGGATAAATAAATGATAACCAATAATGAAACATCAATAATTTCAAAGAGAATGAGGCATACTGGTTCAAAAACAAGAGTTCAACCTAGTATGACATTTAACCTCATTTAGTTAAATACAAAAATAATGGTACTAATAAAGGCATTAATTTTTCAAGAATGAGTATTTTATAATGAGAGGAAATATCAATTAATTTTTGAGAATAAGGTGTTATAGTGTAATAAAAAAATATAGTTCAAATTTTTTAATTATGAATATATAGTTACATCAAATGTTAAAGGGAAATATATTTTTATTTCTTCTATGGTGATTTTTGAATATTTCCACTTTTATCAAGAATGAAGTTTAATTTTTAGCCTGACATTGGAATATTGTAAAAAAACATTCACTAGAGATATTATGATAAATTTATTTTGAACTCATATAGTTAAGAAGATATTTGTGAAATAATTACAACCAGATAAAATGGTTGTTATTAATTTTATTTAGATATTAATGTCTTAATGAATTGGGGTGTTTAAACATGTCATTTTTTAAGATAAATATTTATAATATCTATTGTTAAAATGTGATAGAGCTAAATTCCTGAGACACATCTGGAAGTATATGTGTCGATATTATCATCGGTCAAATAAGGTTAATTTTCATCAATATGGAAATCTATAATCCCTTGTATTTCAAAAGAAAAAAGTTGATTCGAATGAGTTAAAGGTCATTATGTTTCATCATAATAAATCATTATCATATGGGATTCTAAGAAATATGGATGTTTATAAGAGTAATTATCTAAATATGATTATTTTAAAGAAGGAAATGGGTAGATAAACATGATTATAATGTGCAAGGAAATGAAGAGGACAATTCTTGAGTTGAATGAGATCATATTGGTGTCATATTTTATTATCCAGTTACCTTACCTAAGGATATAATATGTAGAGTTTTTATTTATTTCCTTGAATTCGATAGTATTGATAGTGTGTAAGATATTAATGTTGATAATAACTAATGGTTCAAGTATACATTTAATGAATTTTAAATATCTAAAAATTCAGTGCCTGCTGCAAAGGAAATTTCGAAAATGCATTGACCTTTTATTGGTGAAGCTATGGATGAAATGTATAATTAAGAGACTACGATGGAATATATTGAAAATATTAGAGAGGATATTGAATATTTTGAGGCTGGATATTATGAGATTACATGTTTATGAAGGGATGGACTAGTATTATATAAAGAAATTTTCTTTCATATTGTTGATACTATAGTATAACTACCCACAGTTAATTGAGTTGAAGGAATCTCTAGCAATAATAGGAATGTTAAAAAATATTATTCTGAGATATTTATGTGTTTTATGTTATAAAATTTAATATTGTTGATTTTAAATTTAGAATCAAAGATAACAAATAAGAACTAAATAGATATAAATAAAGGTCAAATTAAATGTTAAAATTTTATGAAATTAAATATTAGATGTCTTATAAGGATTGTTTTTATGTTCTTAAAATTTTTACAAAATCTCAGTCAATGATTGTGGAGATTTTTAAACCTATTCATGAATATACATCATCTCTACAAACATAATGAGTTAAGTATCATTTAATGACTATTTATTCATATTGTTAGGTCCACTAAATCAAATACCCTTAGAGGGGGTGAATTAGTGTATGGTAGATTAAAAATTTCTCCCTTTTGGATCTTGTTACATTGTTAGACAAAACATAATTCTCCCTTCCTATCGTAAAAATATACAGATAGATATTAAATCATGCACATGACACATCAATTTTTACTTTGTTCACCCATAGTGGGCTACGTCTAAAGAGAATACAATGATAATGTGATGATGTTCCAAATTAACTAAGGCTCACTATCATTAATGAGTACAATATACGGGCTAGATCTTCTATGACCAAGCTCACAACCTTTACAATGTTTAGGGTCTTCTCACTACATTCCCAAAGGTCACCCCCTATGCTTCTTTCTCCGGCTCACTATTAGTGGAATGGGTCAACATCTTCCTATTCCTTCTCACACTGCTCTTGGAATGGAATTCACTCACGGTTAATCGAATGGTAGGTTAAAAACTGTTTATTGACATGTAGGTACCTTAATTTTCATGAATTCCTACATCCACAACTATAGGTAGATTCTCTATTGAAGTTATTTTTTCACCTGTAGAGGAATTCAACCTTCCCGAGTATTGTTAGGTATCGGAAAATATTTTCTTAAACTAAATTGAAGCTTTTTCATGATTCCTTGATTAAACTACAAACCACCTCTACAAAACCCCTTTTGTCCACAAATTGTTCATTTTTTACAGACTACCTTCGCTTCTGTGTACCAGAGTCCCCCCTGTACTTACCTCTTGTAGAACTAATCCCCTCACATACTGAAGATTCCTCATTTGCGTACTACGACAACTCCTTCCACTTTAAATACTTCCCTCTATGCATATCAGACTTCCATTTTTGGTTAAGAAACCCCTCAAACACTTTCAGCAGAATTCCTTCCTTGTGAACTACTTCAGCCTTCATGAACCATTTCAGCCTTCGTGAACCACTTCAGCCTTTGCGAACTTCCATCATCCTTTTCCAAAATCCTAGATCAAAATATGTTCCAATGATGTTTCATCACAACAGTAATTGGTGGGTTTAGTGATTCTTATATAGGAAAATATATCCACTTAATTTGCTAAATCAAGATTTACCGAATCTTTAACCCACCGCTTACTGATACTTCAGCCACCACGATCCTCAAGCCATCTGTGAACCATTTTCCAATGCACTCCATGTACCGCATTTTCTTCTACGCAGTCGACATCATCTGTCAAATTTAGCCCATCCTCATACTGCACCACCATCCATTGTGAACCGTTTTATGTTTTGTGAATAGCTTCTACGTACCGCACCATCATCCGATGTGAATCATTTTTGGTTTCACAAACCACATCCACGTACTATTAGTACTTTCTGGTACATGGTCATGTACACATCCTGGACATGGTATTTGATCCATTACATGAGCTCTTCATTCCTTGTCCTTTGCCGATTTCATTCACCGTTATTCACAAAAATTCGCGATTTTGTGACCCTAAAATTTGGCAAACACAGGAAAACTACACCACCTTAAAAAAAAATGTCTTTGGAAAACACTAACCATACTCATTTGCAGTCATCTAGATTTTTTTAAAAACACAGCCACACCCTAAACATACCAATATGATTTCATGAGAGATTTTTGACCAACAATCTCCCCCCTTTGGGTTTGTTGACAACTATTCTTAAAAAAATTCTCTGTATTTTGATATCTCTTTAAATCTCCATCCATCTTCAACCAACACTCACTCCATGTGATTAAGATAGCAATTAAATATTTTCTCAAAACGTTCTCTAATCCCACATGATAAATGATTGGTGTAAGAAACTAGATTAAATGAGAAGTTCATCAAAGAATCTCTTTATTTTTGTCACCAATTATTGATACCAAACTGATTCCAATTGCTGACCACTGGAAACCTTATAACACAATTCCAACACCACTATTGTACTTTTATCATGATCCTTAGAAATCATGATATCTATTCATTGATCAATCACTTCTAGAATCATCCTATTTAATTCTACTCTTATCTCATAGCTCTTCCAAACAGCTTCAGCATAGCTTCAACTCCCCCTATCTCACTACTTCACATAACCGCTTCTCCCTTCATCTTTTCTCCCCCTATAAAAGTCATAACTCCCTCTTTTTAAATGAACCCAAAGGGAACTTCAAGGTTTTCTACAATAGGGTATATAACACATATCAATACTATAGGAAAAGACACACCATTCCTCGGGGAGAGGGGGCCCACATCCACACTTTTTGAAGTGCAGAAAGTTGAATGGACTCCCAAAGCTAGTTGAGGCCTTTCAAATGTTTATATGGGTTAGGCCTTTATCAGAATTTCTATAACCTATTATATTGTAGACACATACACCATCTTCAGAAGCCCTTACTCTACATTCTGTTTCATTTAATGACCTTTGATTTCAATGGTATTTGTTCTTGATTTATGGACTTCATTTTTTCTTAGATTTATAGCACTTGAATTATCACAATGGATTCTTATCAGTGATTTCACTTCAATTACCATATCTTCAAGTTTATTCTTCATCAATAATAGCTGCTTGCAAGCTTGAGTAGTCAAAATGTATTTAGCTTCTGCAGTGCATAAGGAAATGTAGTCTTTTTTCTTTCTTAACCAAGAAATACATAATCCTCCAAGATAAAAGGAACCTCCTGATGTTAATTTCCCATCATCTATTATACCAACCCAATCCACATCTTTATATCCCTATAACTCTGGATGATATTTGTACTTATATATTTGGACAAAATCTAATGTGCCCTTGATATGAAAAAGAATTCGTCTTACTCTAATCATGTGTCTCCCCTGCGGATTTCTTTGATACCTCATATCTTGGCATGTGGAAAATACAATATTAGGCCTTGTCGTTGTCAAATACAACAGACATCCAATGATTTTCTTGTATTATGTGATATTAACTATCATTCCTTCATTATCATGTGACAGTTTCAACTGGGTAGAAATCAGAGTCTTCATCTCTTTAGAATTACCTAATCCAAATATTCTCAAAACCACAATGGAATATATAAATTGAGAAATAAAAGAGTCATTCTTTCCTTGTGTCACCAATAATCCAAGGAAAAAGGTCAGCTCTCCAATCGTCAATATTTCAAACTCAATTTTCAAGAATTCAAAAAATGTTATGCATTGTGCTTCATCTAATCCACCAAAGATTATGTCATCGACAAAAACTAGCACCATCATTCTTTGACTATTTTCACTGTTGAAATACACGTTGTAATAAAATCCACCATGCTAGAAACTGAGCTTCTTTAGAAACTGATCAATCCTTGAATACCATGCTCGTGGTGCTTAATTAAAACTATATAAAGCCTAAATTAGTCGATAGACTCTGTTCTCATATTAATGAATGAGAAACCCATCAGAATTCCCAATGTAAAAATTTTCTTTTAGAACTCCATTTAAAAATTCTAACATGAAATCTATCTAGAATACTTTAACTCCCATTGCACAAATATGGCCAAGATTAATCTGATTGTCTTCAGCCTTGCAACGGGTGCAATTGTCTCATCAACATCTATAACCTATATATGAGAGTCCCCTTTCCACACCAGTCATGATTTTTTTCGAATGACAACACCATATTCATTCATTTTGTTTTAAAAGACTCGATTTTTCGTGATAACATTCTTGTCTTCTAGTCTTGAAATAATTTCCCATGTTTGATTCTTCTCAATTTGGCCAAGCTCTTAATTCATTATGTGAACCCAATTATCATCTCTAGATACTACATCAATGCATTTAGTATCTTCTTGTGATAAGTATCATGCCTTCTATTGGGACTACATCCTTATTTTCTACACTGGGGTTGTCTAGACACCAATTATGTTCAGCCTATCAATTTTAACTCTTCTTGTTGGCCTCTGGGAAGACAATGATTTATTCTCGTCACCTATGAATTCTTCTGAATCAACATTTTCACATCTTCTCCTCCTAATTATCTTACAACATCATCACATTTGATAAGAATCTTGTTGAAACAATTTTTTCATTCTTTCACAGCTCTTTGGTATCCGGAAAGCAATTAGCTAATACCACATTTTTAAAACGAATTACATAATTATGGAGTGCATGATTTTTGCTGCATCACGACAATCTGCCTTCTCTCAGAAGACAACTAACACCTAAAATGTGGCATTTTACCATTGGATATATATTTAATTCAACTTCAAACTGTTGTATAATCAATGAATAGATTTGACATCTCTAGTAACTAATTTGAATTGGTTGAAATTACGGATAACATCATATTATTGATTTTTATCTTTTGATGCCACTTCCCCATGGATCGTATCTTTCATTGATCCTAAAACACATTAACATAATTTAATAGAATTTATATACGTAGGGAGAGGGGGAAATTTTAGAATCCTCAACATGAGGATTGTGGTTGATCCTGATGGGTCAACCCTTTGAATATTTCTTAAAGAGAATCACAATCCTTCCTTACTTCTTCTAGCTTCTTTGCCAACATTAATTTCTCTGGCCATATGACTGGGCATCCATAGCCATCATTATGATTATTTTTTTGATATGTAGATTTTATAGGCTTGGCCTTTCAGACAATTTGAGTTCTAAACTCACTTGTATACATTTATTTCTTTGATGCTCCACTGATAAGCAATTTATCACGACTCATTCATTGAGAAGTAATCTTTCCATTGTTCATATTATCTTCCTTCTTCCTCCATTGGATTGTTTTATCTCTTGAATTCACTTCTCGTTATGTTGAATGATATGTGACTTTTACATGACATTATTTATTAATTTTTATTTTATCAATGTTCTGAGTCATGTAACCCTTTCTTGTAGTGTTTTGTCTTCCACTAATTTGAAATTATTTTTTCTCATTGTTTTAGTTGGTCGTTCCTTTTTCATCTAGGGTTGTTCAAATTATTTCCAGGAGTGCTATTGTAACTCTAATAGTAGAAGTAATAGATAAACCTTTTTACCTACTTTCTTCTTTTAGAAATGTCTTTCTAAATTCCCATGATCAAAGAATATAAAACATTTTCTACCAAAGGCACACATCATTTCATAATTTCTCAGTCGAGATGTTGATGCAGCTTGAGTTCTTCACCTGACATTGATCCCCTGAGCTTCCTAACACATACTCATGGTGTGACCCATTCTTCCACAGTAATACGATCTAATGATTGATTTCTTCTAGGTGGTGTTCCTTGGAAACTTTTCAAGACTCATATTTTTATTATATAATTTAGTAACATTTTTTTCCATAGTACGAAATGTATTCCTGAGCCTCTAAAGATAAGCTTGATGTATGACCATGAATCCCACAAAAATATCACATGCTAACATTACTTCATGTAACAACCTTCTTAGGTCCATCTCTTATACCTACAATGTTTTTATTATATTTGGAACTATTCATGACTCTCTTCATATTATGTATACAAGGGGGATCATCATATCCAATCCCAAACATTCCCATACTATATGGTTATTAAGGTGAGAAAATACGTTCTTGCTTCTCCTCAGAAATAGAATACTTTCTTTTCATTTTATCATCACATGTGGAAGGACAATCGAATTGTATGTGCAGTGAATCCTTCATCTTAGACTTTCCATTGCCATTTGATTTCTCCATTTCTATCTTCACTGGTTCAATCTGTTCCGCCAAATGATGTATCTTCCTATCTCTTGATTCAAGTTGATCATTGGGTTAACTTCTGAGATTCATACTGCAAGTCATGTCATATTCCAGTTCTCATTTCATATTATCTACCATATCACTTTTCTCATTTATTTTCTCTTTTTTTGAGAAACAGATTCAGAGAAAGATGAATTCTCTTATTATAGCATTTGATTAATCTGAAATAGTTCAGATAGGTGTGTAGAAATATCATCATTTCTATTTTTTAGATTCTGAATTTCATCTAAATTTAGATTCTTTTCCTTGACTTCAGCTTTGATATTTTCTCTCTTTATAGACAACTTTTGATTCTCTTCAAATTGAGAATAATTCTTCTCCCTTAGATTAGTGACCACTTCAATAAGCCTTTGATATATTCCTAACATCTTGTTAACCTCAAATTTTATTTCATGGATCTGGATATCTTTAGATTTAATTTATTAATCCAACTTCTGATCTAATTTATTTTTTATGGACAACTTCTACTTTTTTACTTCTCTGAGTATCTTCATCCTCAGTAATTCGAAAATCACTTGAAATATCATATTCTCCACTCATTCCTTCTACATATGTGTAAGTATTTTTATGGTATGATTTATAAAAATCGTTATTAATTTCACTACTTGATTCCCTCAACTGAATTGCAAACTTTCGGTTGACACTTTCACACTGGGGAATATCAAAATACATCTTCTTCTTCTTTGATGTTCTTCCCTTTTCCATGCACACCAAGATAAGAGTAGATTGAAACATTAACTAGAGAAAATTTACCGAGCCAAGTCAAAGCAAACAAATATGATAAAATAAACCTTCACTCTTATACCAGTTGTTAGGTCTACTAGGTCGAATACCCTAAGAGGGGTGAATTTGGGTATTATAGATTAAAACTTTCCCCATATTGGATCTAGTTTCATTGTTAGACAAACCCCAATTCTCTCTTCCCCCCGTAGCAATATACCGACATGTATAAAATCATCCATAGGTAACAGTGATTTTTACATGGTTCACCCTCACTGGGTTAAGTCCCCGGATCATACAACAGTAATGTGAAGATGTACCAAATTCACTAAGGCTCACTTCAAATAATGAGTACAATGTTCAGTCTAGATCTTTTGTAACCAAGCTCACTACTTTTTCAAGGATTAGGTTCTGGTCAATGCATTCCCAAGGGCCACTCCCTATGCCTCTTTCTCTAGCTCACTATAGGGGGAAATGGTCATTATCTTACTCTTCCTTCTCTTACGTCTCTTGGAATGGAATCCACTCTAAAATTATCGAATATTAGGTCAAACACTGTTTATACACATCTAGGTCCCTTCATTTTCATGAATTCCTGCATCCCCAATTGTTGTAGGATTCCTTATTGAAGTTTATTTTTCTCCTACATATGAATTCAACCTTCCCATGTACTGTTAGGTATTGGAAAATACATTCGCAGACTGAATTGAAGCTTTTTTAAGATTCCTTAAGAAAATGGTGAACCACCTATGCTAAACCCCTTTTGTTGGCGAACTATTCTCTGTTTGTGGAAAGCCTTAGCTTCCACGTACTAGAGTTCCCCCTCTAGGTATTGCTTGAAGAATTAACCCTATAGCACACTATAGATTCATTCTCTGTGTACCGAGACAACTCCTTCCACATTCTGGAATTCTTTCTCCTCATACAAGACTTCCTTTGAATGTTATGAAACCCCACAAACACCTTTGGCGGAATTCCATCCATGAAAACTACTTTGGCCTTCATGAAAAAAAAATTCCTTCGTGAACCACTTTGACCTTCACTATTTGCCTTCGGCCTTAGCCGAAATCCCAGAGAAAAATTTGTTCTAATGATATTCCATCTCATGCATAATCGATGGGGTTAATGTTTTTTTATAGGAAAATATATCTGCTTAATTTTCTAAATCAAGATTTATAAAATATTCAACCCACTGCTTCCTGACACTTCAACCACCGCGAACCTCAAACTATCGACGAACCATTTTCTTTCGCACTCTGCATACCACCATTTCCCATACACGGTCGAATTCCTCCGCCGACTACTGCCCATCCATGTACCACACCACCATCCACCACGAACCATTTTTGATATCGCGAACTGAATCTGTGTACCGCACCGTCATCCATTGCGAAGCATTTTTGGTTTTGCAAACGGCATCCACATACCGTTCCCACTACCTGGTACGCGTCCTCTTACCCTTCCAGGACATGGTACTCGGTCCATGTCATAGGCTCATCATTCATCTTCCTTTTCCGATTTCATGCACCATTATTCATAGAAATTAATGATTTTGAGGCCCTAAAATTAGGCAAGCACTGGGAAACTTTTCCACCATAAATCCTCTCTTCGGAAAAACCATCCATACTCATTTGCAGTCATCTAGATTTTTCAACAAAAACATCCATACCCAGAACATACTAGGAAGATGCCTTGAGGGATTTTTTCAAAACACATATTTTAAAATGTTGAATTAATGTAATAGATCCCTCCATTTTAGTATTATATTTTTATATAATATTCAAGGATTCAAAAGGTATTTAATTGCGAATATAAAATACATTAAGGCTATTATAAATAGTAGTATTCAAATAAATATGTGATTATATTTTTGATATTGTATATTTTGATGAGGATATAATTACTTATTTAAAAGAAAAATTGGGGGAAAATATTAATGAATCTAAATATGCTAATTGTTTGTTAATGGAATGGGAACCTCCTTTAAATTCCAACATTGAATTATTAGGAGTTAATAAAAAGATGATTTTAAATAATTGTGATAATTGTCTATCTCAAATATAAGAATAATATTATTAAGACACTAAAAGTGGGAAATTTGATGTTCATAAGGACAATCCCAAAGGAAATTAAATTGTAGTTTAAGATGAAAACAAGGATAAATCAATATTTAATTTTTCCCAGTTTTTCTGAAATTCAGGTTGAAGTTTCCATGAACTTCTATATTTATTATGTGAAGAAAGAAGACATTGATATAATGAAAACTTTCAATGGATTTCCTCTTTTGTAATGATATTTATTCCATGTTTTGTAAATATGATATTGTAAAGGGGTGATATTTTTTTGGGAAATATTTGTATGAAATAATAGATCAACGTTCCTTAGACCAAAGAAACTAAATAGATTTTCAGAATTAATGAAAATCTAGAGAGATAAGTTTTCACATACTAGATCATTCATTGAATTTGATATAAAATCATTTTTATGGCCAGATGGGATGTTGAAATAGTATTTAGACCCAAATCTGTCATTGCATTATTTACATTCACTCCTATAGACCAGCAAACCAATAATTGATCAGAGCACTTTCACTCAAAGATTATGTCAATTAATGGGAAATGTTCAACGGAAACAATAAGTCTTAGAGTTTATAGAGATAAAACCAATCCCTTTTTAACAAAACATGGATTTTTTATCATAGGACCTATTGAACCACCAGTTAAATTTAATCTTGATCCTAGAGATTGATCTCTTTTTGTTTTTTAGGCTATTGATAATTTTTATTTAAACATTTTTAGATAATACTTATTTCTATTGTTATTTATTTAATACAAGTTAGTGCTAATAGTTTTTTTTTCAATTTACTATTATGTTATTTTAATTTATTAATTCAATGTGTAATATTAACTATATTTTATCGATTATTTAAATTTTATTTTTTTATCAGGAATATGGGATAAAAAAGTATAGAATGAAAAAAAATAAAATTTTAACAATCTTATAATAATCAATTATATTCTTCTACAAATCATCAATATTATTTTAATAAAATCATAAAAATTCCCCATTTAAATTTTATGCTATTTTATCATCAAAAAAGAAAATATTATTGAACAGATTGATGATGTTATAATAGATTGTGTTAAATCATAAGTTTTTATACTAAAAAAGTCCATGTTTATTTCAGTTATTTTTTCTTATAATAATGTTAAGGTAGTTTATATAATTTTTTATAAATGAATTTATTTTTAGGGAATATTCATTCATTGAGTTAGAATTTCCTATGTATTGGTTAATAATTATGGATTTGAGGATTTTTATTTTGATAAAGTATCACTCTTGTAAATATTATAATTAATCTTAAAAAGAAGAAAATGTCTCATATAAATATAAGAATGGATTTACAGGAACATATAATGACTCATATAGAAAATAGAATATCTCTTACAGAGAAGAGATTGAATCATAATGAAAATAGAATGATTCTTAAGGATAACTGAATGAATATTATAAAGATGTTGGATTATTCTTATAAAGTGTCATATAAATATAATAGTGTAATATATGACTTAATAAATGAATTATATAGAATATAAATCATAAAAAGTTACTCTTAAAAAATTTGACTCTTACTAAGTGACTCATAAAGAAAATAACACTTTTTAATTAATGTATTAAAATATTACAAAGTAAGAAAACAAATTTTTCTGAATTAAAATATTTAAAATATAAATATCATTAAAGGCTATTTCATTTCTAATTTTTAGTAGAAACTATATAATGACATCTTTTCATAAAAAATGGTGATATTTTAACATAGTTTAATCTTGTTTCTGATTTTGAGGATGATAGGAGATACTCAAATGGTTGAATGGTTATTGATTTTCATGGATATTTTTTAAGATATCATAGATTGGTAATTATTCTTGAATATTTCATATATTTTATATTAACTAATATGGTAATTATATACTTGAAACATTATATTTTATACAGTTGATACTCATGTAACAACATGAAAAAATAAAGTCAATACATTTTATAAATAATTTATAAACCGATATTTTCATTCTTCTTTTACATTAAATCTATTCAATGTAAGAAAAAATTATTTTTTTATTTTCTTCTTTTAAATTAAAAGTTAAATTATCATCAAATACCTCCATCAAGAGTTTTAAATTGAAAATAAACTAATTCGATGAAATAATTTCCATCATCGTTCAATTTCTTGTTACATGTTTTCGATAATTTTGATTTCATTATTAAAATATATTATTTATGGTGTAATGTGTACACTCTTTATACTATGTGTGGTGTGAATATTGGATGTTAGTCGTGTAAATTGAAATCCTACCAAATTCTATAGAGTCTTTTTAATAGGTAAATTCTTCTTGAATGTTGTTGTGAGATATCCAAAAAAAGAATCAGAATAAAAATCATTTTACATGCATCATGTTTTGGTAAAGGGGACTAGGTGAGGTTCTTATATTATTGGACCACTGAAAAAACATATTATGTTATTCACATTATAATTATTTATTTATGAAATTTTACTCTATTAAATAGAATGATATATATTCAAACAATTTAAGAATAGGGAATTTTTAATTTGGTGGGGTTTGTAAGAACTAAATTCACCACCCCCCCCCCCCCCCGAGTCTTTGTGCAATGGTATGGGAAAAACACATCCCTCCAATAAGAGATTCAATTTATCAATTAATAGTGAAAAGTAAATATTAATATCATTTACATATTATTTTAGTCTAGGAATCAATAAATCAACATTATATATTTTTACATCATATATATTTATAGGGAACAATTGAAAATTACCAAAAATAATAGTTCATGAGATATGTTTTTCATTAAGGATATATTATCACCTTAGACACCCTAAGAGGGAAGGTGAATCGGGGTGTGATTCTTTTCTCACATAATATAGGATTTTGATCCCATGTTGTTAGAAACTCATTGACCATTTCATGGTTATATTCACATCCACCACAAATACAAATGAAGTAAATAAGATAAGAGGTAATAATTTTATCTTGCTTAACCACTAAGGGTTAATATTAGAAGATTAAACACATAAGTGTGTGTGTGTGTAAAATAAACCATTGATCTTTACTAGTTATTTGGATATAATTTTTTATTCATGGTTACTCTATGCAATGATTTCTACCTTAAGAGTATGGTTCTAGGATTAGTACACTACCTCCATCGGATAACATCCACTAACTCATCCTTATTCACCACTTCTAATATATGCCTTCACACTTTATTGATGTATAGGTTAGTTCCTTATTACCCCGAATTTACGAGGTATTATTTATCATATATTTTATATCATGCTGATTCAAGGTGATTCAAAAACTCTGTAAAAACAATATCCAATAAGATAATAAGATCCAACTGGTATATTTTTCATTTTATAGATTTTATATCACAAAAACTATTCTTCACCCAACTACTATGTGGAACGCACATTGGTCATATACTTTGTAAACATTCCCTTCATGATTTTTCTATTCTCAAATTATTTAACAGTACTTCTTCATGGTACTGAGGCTCACAAACTTCTCTACTTTGTGATGAGATTTCAATCACAAATAGTTTTCATTTTTCGTGATATTCTTTGAAAACAAATATTCTTCATGTGGGGATATTTAATTATTTATTTTCCAATTAGTCACCTAATATATCCTTTTTTCATAATTTATTAATGAAATTATTAGTTGGAAATATAAAAATAATTACCCTAAAAACTCTTTTATTATGAAATGACCACATTAACCTTTGCATTAATCACTTTTCAAACAAAATTTCCAGTCATTGTGCTGATAAGATCACCACCACTCTTTCAAAGAGGACATGCTATGAAGGTTCTTATAGTTCTGATATGATTGTTTTTCCTTTGAAAAAATCCTTCATTAAAATCTTATATATCTTTTCAAAAAGACTTCTTACACGGTTCAAAAAATGCTACCATCGCCCCTACGCAGAAGACACCAACTAAATAGAAATCTTCTGTTGTTTCTATACCATAACACTTTTTTAGTCATTATTAAAAATATCGCCTAGATCATATGTGATATTTCTAAATTTTAAAATATTCATCTACCAAAAACAAAAACTAATTCATGAAAAATAGTCCATCCGTGTTTGAAAATTCTTTCCATGGTCTCTTTAAAAATGATGTTGTATTGTATGATACTCATTTGGGGTCACATAACATCACTGAAAACAAGATTCTACATACCACATATATGGTTTTATAAAAGATACAAAATATTCCTTACATTATATAGAATAATTTGTGAAAATTCCACCAATTCCTCCGAACTTATGTTAATCTCTTTCCATTTCTATGAACACAAAATATAATTAGGAAAATATTATCCCGTAAAATATTATTCTTATAACTATATATGTTCATAATACTCAACTAATGACACATTTTTTTTAAATGAATTTTTCATTAATTCATATGTCTACATCATCCCAAATCATCATTCAACTATAAATTATAGAGAGATAAAAAATTAACATAGATGTAATGTTAGTCTCCATCAAAGATAAAATTGGTTCACATATCCCCTAACCATTATGTTTGATGGAAATGAAGAATTAAATTCAACACCATACACACATGATAATTTTTTTAGATGAAAATAGAATATCTTATTTTTCTCTATAAGTCTACATGATCATTTTTAAATTTAGAAAACAATAGTTCCAGAGAGTAACTTGTGCCCCATTTCATTACTTATTCCAAAACTCCCATTATCTTCAAACTCATTCAATTTTCATTCCCTTTGTATTGTATCTTACCCCAATCCTGTCAAACCATGAACTCCCCCTTGATTAAATATCTCAATTCTAAAACCAATTGTTATAAAAGAAATAGAATAAATGAGATGTATATCTCCATGTGTTACTTAATATCACCACAAATAGATTTTTGAATTTAATTACACCAAGTTATACCCCAACCCACTGACAAGAAACCCCAGAGGATATGACCTTCTAAACATATAGATACTATATAAATCATTAAAATAAAAAATATATATATTGTAATTTCTAAACTCATTCAAGATGAGGGAGGTGGTTAAACACTAAAGATCAATGAATTTCTATAAAATTAAGAAGGTTCTAATGGACTTGTCCTAATTTTTTCCAATATCTGATTATTTCGAACAAACTTAACATTGATCACTCCATAATCAATTTTTTTTTGACAATATTATATATTATTTAAAAAAATTTGGTATAGGAATTATATACTATATTTTCATGAGATAAATTTCACTTTTATATAAAAAATATCACTATAGTTTGTTTCACATTTTTAAAAATATCTGTTATATTTTCGTTATTTGATAGTATATAAGTGAAATCCTTGCTTAGTTTGATATATTATACTTATTCCTAGATTGATGAAGTGATTTCCTACCTTTTATTCAACCATCCTACAAATTTATTTCCCATGAAAAATTCACCACATCTTATAGAGTTTTAGTCTATAACAACACCTTTCAAGTTTATATTAGAAAATGAATATACCTCATGGTCCCTTAATAGAACAAAACTAAATCATAAATTGAGTTTACCTCAGATATACTTCATTTTTTATTTCACTGTTGTGTCATTCTTTTCATTAGTATTAATTTTGAAACCATCCACCAAAAAAGTTAAAAAAAATATACTAATGCCACAATAAAATATTTAAAGCTTTTAATTATCCTCTTTTACAAGATCATATCTATAGGCTTCCCTTCAATATACTTCCCAAGATTATTTTAAACTACAATAAGAGTCAATATTTATTTGCAATCATGCATATTAAATTTATTCAATAGATCTCTTGCTCACATTTATTGATAGATAAAGGTATAAATTTATTTCTAAACTACTTGCATCGCTAGAAAATAAAATTTCCTTAATCATGAAGGTTAAAAATTCAAAACATTAAATATTTTTATATACTTAAAAATATGGAATCTTCTACATAAACATTCTATGTGAATTATTATTTTTGTTTTGTCTTCTATATAGATATTGTGATCAACACTTTCTAGTTAGAATTATTGATTCTTTAAGTACGAGTTAAGCAAAGAATATAAAGATTTTGGTGGATGTATTAAATAATACAAGGATTTATTAAATATTCACACATTTTTCCAATAATTCCCAATTAATGAACCCATTTTTTGTTCAATTGAGACCTTAAATTTGAGAAAAACATTCAATAATGTCATCTTTACACACATATGATAAATATTGAGTCCCATTATAGTCTCAATATCCTCAAAGATTCTAGTCAACATAATCCTATCCATGGGAGAAAAAATTTATTCCACATCAACCCCTTAATTTTATAAATATCACATACAAACCATATTTGAGTTCTTTTTTGTTAACATTTCAGTGTCCATCAAATTTACTCTTGAAGACCCACTTTTCTCTAATCATGTTGTGATGTTTTGGATTTTATATTGGTTACTAAGTTTGATTATTGTTAATTTGATATAACCCCTCATTCATGGATCAAACAGATGACTCATATTTTATATATTCATTAAGAGTTGTTTCTTCCATCATAAATAGAATTGTATCATCCTCTATATTTCTCATCCTTTGGGTTTTTTGGTCAGAGATATTTCTCTAATTAAATTGGATGGATCATCTTCCAATATCATATTTCTTCTCTAAGGTTTAGACTAAATTTATTTATAAAATGTATACTTGTTTTATTCAGCCTATAAATCTTTATCTTTTTGGGATTTTTGGGAAACCACGTAATTTTTTTCATATTAATCCACTTATTAATAAAATTCCTCAATGTTTTAATGTTTTAAATTTTTTATAATTTTATCTTTAATGTATTTGATATCATTACACTACATAAAAAATTAATCATTTTAATAAAGACTTTTTTGGACTTATTATTTATTGAGTTACCTCAGATGACTCTTTTTTTCTAAAATATCACTATAATTTCTTTGATCCCAATCTTTATACTTAATATTGAATATTTTTCTAATGAAATGAAAATGTTTCAGAGAATGATTCCTTCTATGCCACATTTCATTCGGTGTTCTCTTCTACCCTAGGCTTAGCACCACCTAGTTTTCAGTGAACACGAAAACAAGAACATCCTTTATCAAATAGTGATGACAGTAACCACATATTATAAGTAATGTTTGTCCCAAATGTTTCACTTATTGATTTTATCATTCGATAAATCCATTCTGTTGAGGAGTTATCACTAATGATACTTGAAGGTTAATGTAATTTTTATCAAGGTAATTATCCACTATAATATATTTCTATTCAATTACATTATCGTATCAAAATATTTTTATTATAATTATTATCTCATTTTAAAATATCTTTATATATATCTTCATGCACTTGATGACTTCTATCTTTCTCAGCATGAACATAAAAAAAGACATTCTATGATTATCATAATCAAAAATGAGAAGATACCTATATTCATATGTCTGGGAGTGATTAATCAGTTCAAATGTATATTTTTGGATATAATAGTCCATGACCCAAACTCCATGATCTGGTGATGAAATCATAACTTTGCATATTAGGATATGTTTTTGATAATGGGGAACCAATTTTTTCAATCCAAACCTTAAAATATAAAAGCGAAAACTAGATCACTTATATCCTAGAGGATCATTAGGTTAAGAGTTTCTTAGAATTATGAAAAATTCCAACATAAATATTTTGCATAACTTTAAATGATCATTTATCCCACATAACCCATCATTTATTTTTTAACATTAAGACATTATGATCATCAATATGAATTCACTTCTTGAAAAATTCATTTACCTCAGTCTTTATAACCTAGGGGAAAAGGAAACATATGAAGGGTGATCTGAAATGCTTAGTAAGAGTAAACATAAGCATTAAGAATTGAATTTTATAAATAAACATAAAAATTTCATAAGGTTATGAAAATATAATCAGAGTGTATGGTTGAATCATGAAATAATGCTTAGGAATCTATACCTAGATAATAAAATATGAAAATATATAAATGAATTATTCATCATAACCAACAATCATACCATGTGATATCAATCATGACTATAAGAAACAATATAAACCTATTTCAAGCACAAATAAAATATATTGGTATCTTGGAACATAATTTCATTGAACCCTTATAAAACCTTTATATAACCATTAATAACTAGAATAACCATATGATTGACTTCCAATATAATTATCTGGAGAAAATAATCATTACCCAATGAATTGGAGTTTAATTGGGGTGAACCCATGTTTTAAACTGTAATTGGCTCACTCGGTTCTATCTAGTCATACACATCATATATAATGTCCAAGAACCATAACATTAATAAAGTATATATATATATCATTATGAAACTCTTAGAATTAATCATTGTTATTTTTATAAAACGATCTTCCCCTACAAAAGAAATGGGATTCATTTAAATATCTTTGAAATGTGATTAAATCATTCAAAATAAATGGGTTCCATAACAATCAATTTTAAACACGATTAACCAATACAAAATAAATAGGTTCCATACTAATCTCTTTGAAACATGATTCTCTAATGGAAAAGAAACAGATTCCATAATAAAATCATTGAAACGATATGAATACATCCTAAGAAATAATGAGGATAGTATCATTAAAAAATATCACCATTATATCATAAGTAACAATAAGTGTTTTTCCATTGATGAATTTAAATAACTTTAAAAATAATCATTGATGTTTTTAGAAAATACCCTTTTTATTTTGAAAATATGTTTCTTTTAAAACAACATTTGAAACTTATAATGGGGGTTTTAAAATAATTTAAAACGATTTTTGAGGAAAATGTAAATTTTTCATTGAAAAAATCTTTTATTTTTTTTAGAAAATATGGTTTTGGAATAAATCATTTTTTTACTAAAAAAATACTTTCTAGAAAAATATTCATTTTAACTCATGATTACATAAAGAGTGGAAAATTATTGGAAACCATGTATTATCATGACATAATCATGGTAGAATAAAATAAATTATAATCATTTAGATATAGGTTATAATATTTCAATATTGGATACATAATCACAAGTAATCTCTATAAATGATGAGATTGAAGCATGAAACTCGTACAACTTTTGTTACATTGAATCGTATTACCCATGAAATAAAAACATCAAAGGAAACATATAATATCATGAAAATAATTAGATTCAATAAGTATCATTTAAAATGGGTAGTATATATACTTCATGAAAAAAGATAGGTGTATAACATAACAAATGTCTCAAAGAAGATAAATTGTGAAAAATATCAATTACTACTTTGGTAACATTTAAATAGTAAACCCCATGAAAGTGAGATCATAAAATAGATATGATAATACACATAAATTTAGTTATATTAATCTAAAAATACATTTATTTATGGTAGATACATCATATAAAAAAATACGTGGTGAATAACGTATATTACACAAAAATGAAAGTAAGACGAGAAAACCCCTTACCTAGAGTCTGATTCCTCATGCTTGTTCATTGTCATACAAGACAATAAACATATGTTAATTATTTAATTTCATTATTAATATTTTTATGTTTATTATTACTTATATTTCACTTATAATCATGTTATATATAATTACATAATAAATTAAATTTATGTCAAATGTTTTCACCACTTTCAGTTTATGTGTCAAAAATGACTTTGAAAAGATGAATATGGTCAAAATGACATTATTTAAAAATATATATAATTATAATCATCAAAAAATTATTATATTTATACATAAATTATAATTCTAAAATAAATCCTGAAATTTGGATATGAAAAATAAACCAACATTGTGATCATGGAGACCGTAGGTCCTCCATACAAATGAGTACGTTTCCATTTTTTAATGGTAATAATGGAATGAAGGAAAGTAATATATTAACTTTATATAATGAAAAATTTATCATAAATAAAATCATATTTAATTTTATAAACTTATATATTCCATTCTTGGGATGTAAAAGGAATAACATTTCTTCGAGGAGGTGATAGTCCACACGTCCAAGAACGACGTTATCATTTTTTCAGTGTGTAAAAATGTAAT
Source organism: Viscum album (assembly GCA_963277665.1). Classification (NCBI taxonomy): domain Eukaryota; kingdom Viridiplantae; phylum Streptophyta; class Magnoliopsida; order Santalales; family Viscaceae; genus Viscum; species Viscum album. The sequence goes on along the minus strand of CAUJRU010001930.1, from coordinate 49,313 downwards.
AAATAAAATGATATATTATATTTAAATAAAGATAAATATATAATTTATATATTAATTATTTCAATTATATCATATATATTCATTATTGTTACCCTTAGTATCTTCCATGTTGCACGTTATTGAAAAATGCTTTGCGTCCCTCCGTGAGGCGATAGTGTGGCGTACACTCGAGTGACGTTATCGTATATAAAATACTATGAAATATAAAAAGGTTTTATATAATATAAGGACTAAATATTTTAAATTATTTTAAAAATATCATAAATATCATATATAAATTGTATGTCTGTCATTATACCCAACTATGAAAGGTGGAAATGGAAGAACAAATGACGACGGATCGCGAGGCAGTAGTATACCATACACTCGAATTAATTTTTGTAACCTATTTAATGGTTGTGTGAGTGGCTATAGGTCATAAACATAAAATAACAACATATCATTATATTAAGAATAATTAGGTTTTTATATAAACATTGTATAAGAGTAATTGAAGGTGGAGGAGGATGATGTAAAATAAAAATGTTTTTGGAAGAACATTACCTCTTCTTTGAGTATCTTCCTTTGGTTTCCACTAAATCCTTAAAAATATTTCTTTATGACCAAAATAAAAAATCTAGTATTAGTGGATGGAATTTTTTAAGTGAATTGGGTAGATTTTGGATAAGATAAATGGCTTGACTGGTGTGAAGATTTCATGGGAGTGAGATCCCTTTTATAGTTGGGGAGGAGTGGTATTCTTGTAAATACTCAAACTTATTAACTATTGGGAGGTCAATATTACCCCATGTGGATATATTATTGATAATTAATGGTTTTTAGGGATAATGTGGTCAATAAACACCACTTTCAATCATTACTATTTTTTTTATTTTTTTTTTGGTTGCCCATTACGGTAGCTTGTTTTCTAGCCTATGTAATTTATCCGTTATGAAACATTTAAAGACATTATTATTAGATAATTTTTTCCTAATGGTTTTTAGTATTAAATACAATTTTTTAAATTTAAATATTATCTTTTTTTAATATTAATTTTATAATATTCATAGGTTATGTGAAAAAAACATTGGTTTAACCTTAGATACAATAATATAGTTTTTATTAAGTAGGGGATCAATATGTTCATTATAGAAGATAAAATGACACATGAATGTAAAATAATTTATATTTATTAACATATAAAAATAAATTTTCATAATAAATTTTTTATAATAAATTTAAATCATTTTACAAAATTTCATTGATTATAAAATAACATTAATGTCAATTTTGACATTACTAATTTTAAATTGAATTTTAAAAATATCAAGAAGAAGATGGAAATAATTTATTTTATGTTAAATGATTATAATTATTATATATTCATCAAAAAATTTAATTCTCAAAATAAATCATTTTATTTACATCACTTTTAATGTATTTGGAATCATTTTTTATTCAATTATTAATTAAATTATCCATGATTTGGCATTTATTATGAATTTAATGGAACTATTTCATATCTAATAAATAAATATGAATTATTATGATAAAAATAGAATTTAACTTTAAAAATAATATATATCACTGAATAGATTTAGTTTTATAGATATCCTAAAATATTTATAGTAATTTAAAGGAAGAATGCATCATTGTTTGTCTTTTTGTTTATTTACCATATTTTATGGGTCTATTTCTTGGAAAAGTGTCCTAGAAAAAAATAATTTTTTAGAATAAGGTATTAAAATTATCAATATGACCATGAAATTTGTTATTGACAATATTTAGGACATTTTTTCATTATGATTAATGTTTTATCCCGTGGTAAACTAATTTTTACCTAAATCGTTGTAATTAAATTTAATTATTTTGATTAATTAATTTGGTCAAAAACTAAGTTTCACTTATTATACATTATAATTTATTCTTATTAAAAATATTGAATCCATTTTTATAAATTTAATTCAGATAATTTTAAATTTTAAATTTAATATTAATTAGTGATACACGGAGAGACAATGATTTTTTAAGAATAGTATTTTTTAGAGAAAATATAATTCTATATTAACTCAATGAATTATAATAATCATAATATAAAAAAAAATTTAATATTTAATAATAAATAATATATAGGTTTAATTTAATAAATTTCCCAATATGTCTTATTTTAATTAATTAAAAAGAATATATATTATGCATTTTAAATCATTTATTTTTAAAAACCCATTTTTTAAACCAAAAACAAACATATACAACAAAGAAGTATAAATTTTATTCAAAAGTAAAAAAATATAATAAAAAATTATTATTTAATTTTATAAAAATTTAAATACACATTGGGACTTATAAATTAATAAATTTATTAAAATAAAATACTTTTAATGAAATCTACATTTTTACAGTATTCACAAAAAAAATCAATATTTTATGGAAAATGCCAAAATTTTCCCAATGTAAATTGTGATATTTTGATTAAAAAATGGAATTAAATTTATTAATTTTTTTTTAAAATTTTACCATAAAATTAATAATATTTTTTTAAGTGACAAAAATCATTCTTGAGGAAAAACCATTTTTGAAGAATAAAATCATATTACTGGAAATTGATTAATTATTTAATAAAACTTTATCAAGAATTATTATTGAGTGAGAAATTTATACATTGAAATTTAATAATTTATATGATAATATACATACCGACCAATTTAATGACATGGTTATAAAGGTAATATATATTATGGGTGGTTTAAGTTCAGTGTTGTGTGTTGAATATTCTATAAAACATTAAAATATCAAGGATACATGTAATGAAAGATACACTGAGTGTTGAATGTAACATGATAAAAAATCATTGTTTTGTTTCCTTTACACTATCAAATATAATTTTAATATTTTAAAATATTTGGATGTTACATGCTCCCCCTTTAATAAATTGTTTCCTTGCAATTTCAACATTTTCTCGGTAATCAAAGGATGGACATTTGAAATAATTTTGTTGTAAACCCACATCACAAGAAGGTTTAAAAAACATACCCCTAATAATATAGAAAGTTAAGTCCAAATTTAATATTGAATACCAGATAACTAGGTTTCTAAATATGAGATCATCAATGGGAATGAATGAAAAGTGTAAATAATTATAGAGAGTGATTGAGGTCATTCATAAAAAAGAAGTGAATTGTCAATGGAATGTTTATAACAAAAAAACATAACTTTTTAATGATTGAAATGACCACTAGTTCATCATAAATTATGGTATTAAGATAAAAAAAATTCAATATTCTATTCCTAGAGTTAATATATTTTATTACCATATAGACTAAGAAAATGTGGAAATACACTTCGTTGATTAGTAGAATTTCATCCTTTAATTTAATTCCACTAAAATTTAATATTTTCCTCTAAATGATGCTTACTTAAGATGCATTATTAATCCATGAACCACTAAAATTAACTTCTAAATACAAAAAAGCATAAAAGGGATAATTGAGCTATTTCAAATTTCTTTAGACATTAAAAATGGTTATCATGTGGTAATATAATTATCAAAATGGGTAAAATTCATATTATACATTAATCTCAAAAATTGAATGGTATAACCCAAACATCACACTAAAAAATCCTAAAATCCTCCATGCTAAATAGTTTCATAATCTCAATGTTTATTACGTACATTTCATTTTTCAATCCAAAAATACTGGGTATTTATTTTTAAAAATACATTGATCACTTAGTCATTTCATCAATCCCAAGGGTATCTATATGATAAAACTTGTATTCTCATAATTTGCTCAATATCCATGATCCTATAAATGATTAATTTTATTAATACCTCAAAACTTATTTTAGAAAAAATATAATTAATAATTCACATTAAACCAATGTTTTACATATACTTAAACCAAATTAAACAACTCTAAATATAAACTCAAAATTTTTACTAAATAAAACCCAAAAATTGGTTGTTTAAGACACTGAACATATGATCCACCATAATCTTATAGAAATATGATGGAATATATAACTCTTAAGGTAACCTCAAATGAAAAATTACTAATCTCTAGTGTTATTTAAACTAACCTTTGATACCATGTATAACAACCCAAGATGCGCACTCCTAGATCCTTTGTGGAAATCATAAACATTGTATTTCCAGTTTTTATGTAAATAATAGTGACCCAACTTTTTCCATAAAACCCTTAAAATATGAAAAAGAAAAAATGGATCTGCTTCATCCTATATGATCTTTTGGGATTAGAGTTTTAGAGAATTATGAAAGAATATTACATAAAAAATTCACATGAATTAAAATTAGAATTTCTCTTGCTTAACATGAAGTTTTTTTATACTCATACATTATCATCATCCATATAAAACCACTTCTTGAAATAATTAATTAATTATAAATCTGTACCAAATGGGAAAATAGAAACATAATAAGGGTGAGATCAAATTCTTATTAAGGTTAGACATAAGAATTAACAATTTCATGTCACCAATTAGAATTATAAGTTCATAATGGTTTGATGACATAATCATACTTCGTGAGGGAATCATAAAAGTACTTGTACACATCAATACCTGGATCAAGAAATATGAAAACATAGAAAAGGAAAGAGTCATATGAATCTATAATCATGGGTCATGTGATATAAATATTTATTATAAGATTAATTTTAAACCTATATAAATAAAAGATAAATTATATTCTTATATTGGAACATCATCTCATAGAACCCTTACAGAACTCTTACAAATTGGAATAACCATACGGTCGACTTCTAATATAATTCTATGTATAATATTATTAATACCCAATTCATTAGAGTATAATCTAGGAAAACCCATCGTTTAAGCTATAACAAGCCCACCCATCACTATCTAGGCTCACCCATCATTTATAATTTCCAATAACCAACACATGATAAACTATATAGATCTTTAATCATAAAAATACTATAAACAATAATTATTATTTTATAAAATGCACAACCCATGGAAAATAAATAGGTATGATTATAATATATTTGAAACACGATTAAATCGTGGAAAATAAATGGGTTCCAAAATAATATTATTTCAAATAATAATTAAACAGTGGAAAATAAATGGGTTCCATAATAATCTCTTTGAAATATGGTAATCCCATGGAAAATAAATGGGTTTCATAAAAATCTCAATGAAACAACCTTAATTCATCTGATATGGAATGAAAATGGTATAATTATAAAATATCCCCTTTGGATAATAATTAATAACAAGGGTTATTGATATTTATGAATGGAAATATCTTTAAAATATCTTTAAAAACATTTGGATGCAAATACCCTTTTCATTTTGAAAATAAATTTTTTAACATAAAACACTTTGAAAATAGTTTTATTTGAAAACATACATATAAACATATATAACATGTTCTAAAAATAATTTAAATAGTTTTTTTAGGAAAACATCCTCTCAAATTTAAAAAAAAATTAATAAAAATGGAATATATTTTTTTAAAACGTGGTTTTAGAATAAAACAGATTGTTAACCAAAAGGATAATTTTTCATAAAATAAGTATTTTGAATGTTTAGCTGCATAAAAAGAGTGAAATGAAGGTAAAAAATTTATTATTAAGAAATAAATATAGGTGAAAAAAACCATGAAAATTATTTATAGATAGATCATAATATTTCACCATTGGAGACTTAATCACAAACTATCCCGATAAATGATTATATTGTTAAATGAAACTATTTCCACTTTGTTAACATTGAATCATAATCCCCTTGAATGAATAACATTAAATGCAACCAAATCATTAAAAAAATTATATTATTTACATAAAATCATAAAGTGGTAGTATATACACTTGATTAAGGAATTAATGTTTATAACATAATGAAAATCTCAAAGAAGGAAAATTATGACAAAAATCAATTACAACATTAGTAACCTTGAAGCTGTAAACCCCATGAAACTGAGACAATATATAGGATATGTAAACCCACATAAAATTAATTATAATAATAGTTAAATAAAATTATGAACAGTATAGACACCCAACAATAAAAATAAGTGGTGAATATGGAATATATATCACAAAAATAAAAGTGAGTTGAGAAAAAACCCTAACCATGAGTCTGATTCATAATGTTTTTTCATTATCAACCTAAATAATAAATTTTTGTTATTTAAATAATTTCCTGATAAACATTACCATGTTTATTATTACTTTTTTCACTTATAAATAAGATATATATAATATCTTAATCAATTAAGTTTAAGTCGAATGGTTCGACCATATTTGGGTTATGATTCAAAAAATGAATTTGGTAGGTTGACAATGGTAAGAAATATCATTATTTAAACTCATCAATAATAATAATCATTAAATAATTATAAAATTTTTACAAAACATATACTTTTGAAAACAATCAAGAAATACGGTTACAAAAAATGTATTAATGTGTTGATTAAATATATTGTAGATCGTATGTACACACGAGAAACATTTCAATTTTCAATGGTCATTATAGAAAGAAGGTAAGTAATATTTTATCTTTATAGAATTATAATTATATCATAAATTCCATTAAATTAAACAATATACAAACATTTATATATATATATATATATCATTCTTTGATGTAAAAGGAATAACATCACTTCGAGGAGGTGATAGTACAAACATCCTCTAACGACGTTATCTCTTTCTGAGTATGTGAAAATGTAATAAAATAAAATAATATATTATATTTTTAGAAGGTTAATTATTTAATTAATATCTGAATGGTTTCATTTATAGCATATATGTTAATTATAGTTACCCTTATTACCTTTCATGTAACATGTTAGAGAAAACACTTCACATTTCATCATATGACATTATTTCGACGTACACATGAGCAACGTTATCATATCCCCTATAGTATGTACATTAAAATGTTTTGTACCTGATATGATGACTCTAGAGGTATAATTATGTTATAAATATCATATATATCATATATAAAGACTATTTCCATTTTTATTCTTACCCTTTTAATTTTGTCATGGAAAAATGAACGACATCGGCTCGCGAGGTGGTAGTCCACCATACACCCAAATGATGATTATGTAACCCATTTGATGAAAGTGTGTATGGTTTTGGGTAAAAAAATTAACATAAAAACCTATTATTATATTATGTATACATTGGTTATTATATAAACATTATATAAGAATAATTGTAGGAGATGATGGGAGATATGAAATAAAAATTCTTTAAGAAGAACATTACCTATTTTTGGGGTATCCTTCTTAGGTTTTCACAAGAAATATAAAAGGTTTTATTTCCGAAAAAAATGAATTTAGGATGATGTTAGTGAAGTTATTGAGATATTTGGGATGATTTTAGATTAAAAAATCATCTTGATAGATGAGAATATGTGAGGGGAGTGAGTTTCCTTTTATAGTTCAGGAGGAGTGTCACTCTTGTAAATACACAAAAATATTAACAATTGGGAGGTAAATATTACCTAATGTGCTTCAAAGATTTATAATTAATTTTTTTAAGGATTATATGGTTTATAATCACCTATAAAACTCTTTATTAAACATTTTTTAAACATTTCCTTCCTTTACTTATATGTTTTCTTATGTTTTCATTTTGGTTTTTCATTAAGGTTTTGAGTTTTCTAACCTAAGTAATTTATCCATTAAGACAAAATTAAATTGATACATATTATATAATTAATACCCATTGATAATAATTATTAAATAGAATGCATAAAAAACTAGGTTTGTTGAAAATTAGTATTAACACAAACTCAAGTAATGTGAAAAACAGTGGTTTAACCTTGACTATGATAATAGAGTTTTTATTAATTAGGGTTTCAATAGGTTCATTATAAAATTTAAAAATCACTACATTGAGGATAGAATTTTTGGAAATTTTTTTTCATTTAATAAAATTTAATTTATTATAAAAAAATTAATGTCAATTTGGATATTATTCATTTAAATTGAATTTGAATAATATGAAGAAAAACATGGAATTAAAATATTTTAAATTTAAATATTTTTATAATGATATACTATTCTAAAATAAAATTTAACACAATAATATGTTTTATTTACTTCACTTTTAATTTTTTTAGTATTAATATTTATTCAATTATAAACTAAATAATCCTCACTTTAGTGTTTCTTAGGCATTTTATGTAATTATTTCAACTCCAATAAATAAAGATAATATAGTATCATGTAATTTATATTTTATAATAACATGTTTAACTGAACCAATTTATTTTTTCCCTATCCTGGATGAATTAATGAAATTTATATGATGAAATGTACATTTTTTGACTGTTTTATCTAACTTATTATATGGGCCACTGTCATGAAAACATATATCACAAAATCATATATTTGGTTCTTAATGTCATAATTATATAAATATGTCTATAAATATTTTGTTTTACTTGTTTTTGGTCATTTTCACTGTATTTATAATATTTAATCCCTTCGTAAACTCATTTCTACCACAATATTAGTAATTAAATTTAATTGATTTCACTAATTAATTAGGTAACAAATAATATTTACTTTTCATAAAATATCAATTATTATGATTAAAAATATTTAACCCATTTTTCTTAATTAATATCACATATGTGCAAAATGTTAATTAATATTAGTCCTGCAAACACGGCCAGATAGTGGGTTTTTAAGAAAATTATTTTGAAAAACAATGATTCTATATTTACTTGATAACGAATAATAACAATTTACTGAAACTGAATAAAAAATTACTAGTATATAATTTATAAATTTAATTTAAAACATTTCTCGATTTTTATTATTTTAAATAATTAAAAAGTATAGACCTTATGTATTTTAAATCAGTTTTTTGAAAAAATTATTCTTAAATCCAAAACAATATTTGAAATACTATCATAAATTTGATTTAAAATTATTTAAATATAAATAAATAATTATTATTTTAATTGAAAACATATTAAATACATGTTTGGATTTTTAAATTAATTAATTTATTTAAATAAAATACTTTTTCAAAAATTGGAATTTTCACTATTCACCGAAATACCAATATTTTCTAAAAAACATAAAAATTAAACAAAATTAAACTTTTGTATTTTCATTACAAAAAAAATAAAATTTTCAAATAAAATTTATAAAAGTTAAAAAAAATGATTATAATATTTTTTATGAAAAATAATAAAAAACATTTTTGAGGAAAACATATTTTTGAAAAATATAATCACTTTAATAAAAATTGATTGATTATTTACTAAATAATTATCTATAACTTATATTTAGTAAGACATATATATATATATATATCATAAATTATTTAATACTACTTGTACCCTTGAATTTAATATCTAGGTTATAACAGTAATATATATTACTATTCATTTAAGGTCTGTGTTGGGAGTTGAATATGCAATCAAACAAAAAAAATATAAACGATGTGTTTAACGAAACATAAAATTACTGTTTTGTGTAACTAAATATACACATAGTTTTTTGTGTCATTTACACTATCGAATATGATTTTCTTCTTTTAAAATCTGGGGAGTTACATTGGACAAGATCAATTAGATTGGATTCTCTTTCTTTTTTTACCAATATGGATTTTAGGCCATATTTGAAAGTGTACATGAACCAATTTTATTTTCAATATCCCTGTTGAAATTAAGAATTCCCATATTATGTTTTAGCATAAATAATTTCATTTTTTGGTTGATGAACGTGTCTTGGCCTCTAATTCAAAATGTTATTTTCTAATTCAATGGTTATGAGACATGTGTTTTCTTTACTGTTCTCCTACTATAGATTGCCATTTTTTCTATAGACTTTTTGGGTGATTTCCTCAAATTTCATTTGATTAAGCACCCACAATAGTTAAAAACAACCGACACACCACAGTCACATATTTGACTCAAACTCAATTTTTTTTTTCTGTTTTAGGCCACCCACATAGAAAATTTTTCTATGCTTCAATTCTTCGCTAGATAATCATGTAGTACACATTCCATTGTTCTTTACGATCTATTATTTCCATAATTAATCATTCCTCCAACCCTTCCCTTTAAATTTTTCAGTAGATTATTATTCCTGTACATGTTTTAGGAACAACAAATATCAAGGATATAGGTTCTATTTTTCATTTTATAGTTATTTCAATAAGGTTATCCCACTCTCTCATCTTCTTCTATTTCTAAGAGAGAAACATTTATTTGAATATAGCATATGGTGCCTCCATTTTTCTTCTACAAAAGTTGTGTAATAATATTATTATTATTCTTTTAATGTCAGTTATTTATTCATTAATGAAATATTTTCATGTTTTTTAACATCACATGTTCTTAACGTCTATAGTGGTTATCATTATTTCTTATTTAACAACAATCAATGTCTTTATGTCTCAAATTATAACTATGAAACAATTTTCCAAGGAAATAATATCTTCTATAAGATAAGTAACATGGTCTCAATATTATTTAATAATTTCCAAGTACGTATCCATTTAAATTACTCTACATCTCTTCGTAAAATGACATTATATGGAGAAAATAGTTATATAATTGATATTTCATAAGAGGAAGTTTATTCTCCCCTTCATTACACCTCATATACCCATAATTTGAATGGTAACTCGATTTTTTATTATGCCTTGATGTATAATTACTATCTTCATATATATTACACCCTTTAATCATAGAAATCATTTATCGTGATTATAGTTCCATATATTTAACCACAAAATCAATAACCTTATATTTTCATTATTTCTAATCAATCTCTATCTCTATATTTGATTTCAAGGCATTAAATCTGTTTCCACTTTTACCAATGTTCCATTTTTTTTTGTCATTTCATAGAATCTCAACACTTTGTAGGAATTTTTTATCCCTTTCTAGTAATTTTTCATAATTGAACACTCATAAGTGCATATTTTCCTTTAAATATCTTGATTTCATTTAAAATTAATACATATTTTTCAATGTCACAACCTTTTATTTAAGATAATCAAACTTATTTTTCCGCTCCTTTATATAGTCATTAATTTCATTACTCACCGTAGAATTTTAATCAATATCCATCTTAAGATTCACTACTTCTTCTATGTTCACCAAACTAGTTGATTTATCTTACAATTACGGTTTTAGTTAACAAATCGTAGGTTCAAGATTATTGAGATACTCAAAATACTCTTTCAATAATATTTTATTTTTTTGATTTTTATTTCTTTGAGCATCAATCTCATAGAGAGAACCCTCAAGTTCCACCTTGATGTCAATATAATCTTATGTTTATTTTTCATATTCCCTTTTAAATTCATCTTTCTCAAACATTTATATCGTAAAATCTTCTACATCTAATTTAAATTCCAAATCTAGTTTATCTAAAATACATTTATCATCATCTTTTTCTTTACTTAGAAATATCCCCCTCTAAAACTTATTTCCTTATATATTTCGTCATTTTAATTATATTTTGGGAGGGAATACCCTCTGAGGATTTTTTATGACTTCTAATTTTCTTCCATCAACATCAAACCTCCTTGGAAACATTTTTATAAAGTGTTCAACTTTACTTCATTGAAGACATTCCAGATGTTTATTTCCTCTGAATCTATACTTTCCTCTCATGATTTTATTTTCTATGAGATATATGTATTCATTACTAAAATAATCTATATCATAAAAACCTTTAAAGATGTCAATATTTTCCATAGATTCAAAGTATATATTATTATTTAATTGAATTCATTTTCTTTAGGGATTTATATGCATATCATAAGCCACTAAACTGCCTTATAGATCATCCAATGATAATTATACCATATTTTTCTCTTCAATGGTTGGTAACATTGGATTATCAAGTGGTGGAAGTATTCAAAATATCTTATTAATAATCTCAATACTATTTACCTATTCTCTATGTTTCGAAATTTCTCCGACAACTGCAATGATTTATTTGAATAACCCATCATCAATTTCTGTAGGTAACATTTTCATGTCATCAAACTTATCATTAAACACTTAAATCGTTTCATCCTCCACCTTTAAAATTACTTCATATATATTCAAAAAAAATTCACACATAGATTTGGAACTATTATAGATCATGAATTTCATGAAAATATTGTTTGATAATGATTCAGATAAAGCATGTTTATCTTTTTCATCAACATGGAGTATCATCATGTTGGATTAAAGCTTTGATCTTTTAAGAAAAATATCATACATGTATCCCATGTAAGGTATCAAATAATTCATTTGGCCTAAGAGATCATAAATTATTTTCATATAATACTTCCATATGTGGTAATTTTAGTCAACAAATAGAGGTAATATTATCACATTCATAATGTACTCTATATTGAAAAGCATCAGATAATAGATTAAATTATTATAACATGTTTCTTTGATACCATTTTTGAAACCCCTAATAACCTTAAAGGGGGCGTGAATTTGGGTTTAAAATTTTTCTTCTATAATGTATGATATTATTCCGACATTGTATGTAATTCATTAAACCTATCAAAATTATACATACATCCACCAAAAAAAAATATATAGTAAAAAATAAAATATATTGTGATTTTTACTTAGTTTTATGCTAACAGACGGTCTAAAGAGAATATGCACGATGGTGTTATAGTGTACTAGAATCTTATATTCCATTATAGTTTTATGGATATAATATTTCATCCATGGTTACTCCTTTCAATGATTACTAACTTTGAGATATGGTTAAGGGATTAGTGCACTTCCTTCCTTAGATCGATTCCACCAACCCCTCTGCACACTACTCTGGATGGATGCCTACTGAATTTATCAATGTGTAGGCTGGTTCCATATTACCAAATATGTGTGAGGTGTATTTTATCAAGTTTTATAAATTATAATTCAACAATTTCATTTGAAAACTCCAAAAAAAATATCTAGAAATAACAACATAAGATTAGAGCAATATATTATTAACCATTTAAAATTAATTTATCAAAATTGTGCATTACGTAACTCTTACATGGAACTCCCACTTCATAAACATCCTCTATAAATACTACCTTATATTAATCCGCATAATGAAATACATCATGAAAATATTTTTAAGGAACAACTTCATAGTACCACTTCATGGTTTCATATCTCTTAAACACCTCTTCTTTTTGAATGACACTACTCCACAAATTATTCTAATTCAATGAACCATACTTTGTGAAAAAAATAATTTGTGAATGGAAATTCCTTCTTAGATTTTTCTATTAATCCCCATATATTTCATCTATCATTTCATATATTTTAATGAAATCATATGTGGAAAATTTATAGACAAACTCCTTCAAAAAATATCATTTATCATGTGATAACCACTTTACCCATTGTACTAAACACTTCAAAAAAACTTATCATTTGTTCTCTATATAATATCATCATCAATCACCTGTATATGACATGTTATAGGGATTCTCATAGAACCCATGTGTGTTTTTTTCCTTTTAAAAATTATTATGCGGAAATATTTTTCTGCTTTGTGTAAGTCCCTCTAATTTAGTTCACAAACAACTATTATCACCCCTTTATAAATGAAATACCTATGTGGTGATATTCCATTGTTTCCATTTCATAATACCTTTGCGTACATCATTTATAGTCTTGTTGACCTCATATGTTATATTTATACCTTTTCAAACATTACTCAACTAAAAATACATACATATTCACACAAAAACCATACTTCACCGTTTGTAAACTACATTAATCGTATCGTCGAAAACGATGTTGGGTTTCACGTGATTCAACAAAACAATGCATTTTCTTCAAAAATTGGTTCTTTTATACCACATACATATTAATATAAGTGATTCTTGAAATCCATACTTTCAGATAAATACTTATTGAAAATTACATTGAATCTTCCAAAGATACGCTATACATTTCTATTTTCACTAAACACCTAAAAACATCATAAAAATAGGATCTTGAAAAAGATTCCTCTTCTCACCAATTTTGAGTGTAAGGTTAGGCCTCTATAAACTTCTTCATAAATTAAACTAGTTGTGAAAAAACACCATTCTAATTGATCACACTTCATTCAACTAGGAACTATATACATATAATGGATTATATATCTACACAATTTCAATCTCTCTCTCAGATCACCGTAGTTCCAACAGGATCTGATGTGGATTAATTCCCCCACAGCGCAATCCAGGTAAGCTATTTTAAACATCATTTTTGAATGTAGAAACTTGTTAATCAATTTTATTCCACGATGGTAAATTAATCGGGTGAAATAATTTTTCATAAGATATTCACTCATCTTCATGTTATCATAAACTATTTTAATCATTTGAATAAGAAAATATATTTTTCGAAAAAAAAATTATAGGAACATACTAAATTACTCTAGATGTAATTTTGGTGTTATGAATAATAAATTAATCGAACTATGGTATTTATTTTAACTTATATCGTGATGTCCAATATTTACAATGTTCCATAAGACTATCATTTTTTTAAATAAAATACATACTCATTGGGGAATACATGTAACATCTTGTAACCCAATCCCATTAGACATAATATTCATTAATATTATAATTTTCCTCTATAATATCATTTTCCATTTAAACTTTGACATCCAATATATATATAAATTAAATAAACCTGTTTTCACAATATCCATTCCGGAAAATAAATTTATCTAATATCAACACTATTAAAAAAACCATAATTTTGTACAACCTATATATAGTTGTTTTTCAGCACCACCATATAAGAACTCAATCTTCGATTATTTTCTGAATTTCTTCCACTTAAATATCATGATACATTTAATCAATTTGATTAAATTTATCATCAGTAAAATCTATATCATCATTATATACTGAATTTTATACCATTTCCCCATGTTAGATCCAAGGATTGTAACATGGATTAAAATCAATAAAAATTAAATGATATTTTATTTCATGACTTTGTCACTTTCTTAATCACTTCATATTTGGCAAAAATTATCATTTTTTAGCACATTCCATTTTTCAAATTCACAAAAATCCTCAAACTCTTCAACATGTTTTAAATTTTTTTGATGCGGAATAATATTACTACAATTAATAATAACCTAGAAACTTTTAAATAAAAGATATATGATAAAATATTTTTAAATTTTATATTCATAATTACATTTATAAATAATAGTGGAGAATAATATTACTAAATAATTAGCATTAATAAGTAAACAATGACAATAAAAACAACAACAATAATAACAAATAAACAACAACCATAAAAATTATTTTACATGTATGAATAGTTAGATATTGTTTACTGTATATACGACTTCATGTTTGTTAATTATTTTATAAGTTATAAATGAATTAAATATTCATATATATATATATATATATCTGTTTCATTACATATATACATAAATTTATATTATAATAGATATATATATATATATATTTTGATATAATATATTCAATTTTTTAAAAAATATATTTTATTTTTTAAAAATTGAATAAAAAAATAAACACAAATATTATTTATATTGACCAAAAATATTAATATTAATAATATTAAAATTAATAATAATAATATTAAAACTAATATTAATAATACTAACACTCATATTATAAGTAATAATATAAACAAGGATATTAAAATTAATATTGGTAAGGTTAAGTTTTTTATTAATTTCAATACTTTTTATTAAAAATATTAACAAAACTAATTATAATATTAATAAAATTAACATTAACATTTATATTAATAATATTAACACTGATATTAATAATATTAGAACTACAATTAATAATATTATTCATAATATTAATAATATTAATATTGAAATTAACAATATTAACACTAATGTTAATAATTCCAATGAACCTATATCCAAGGGGTATAGGATCCAATTTGGCATCTTAAATACCCAGCTCAAAAACTAGGTAGGGGTGTATTTTTGAGTTATTATACCATTCATTGATGCAATTATTTTAGTAGTGGTACTATTCACCCAATTTGGGCATATGAGTCATAGATTTGGGCCTCAACTATAGGGTCGTTGATTCACCATAGGCCTTTGGTCCATAAAGACTCTAGTACACCATTGAGTAAAAGTTGATGTGGAGTGACTAGCCAATCGGTGCAGTGCATCAAAAAGGTATTGCAGCTTGGCTCCACATAGAATTATCAGGTGGGTATATCAATAGAGTAATAGGTTCATGGGAACCTATCAACCAGTCCTATAACCTCTTTTTTAGTGGGGTGATATTCCATGGTGTTGGAATGGGTAGCATAACATGATGGCTCTTAATATATAGGGTGGTACATCATGTTGATGGTCATGACCAAATAGTTGATGTGAGACATCTAGGCAGGCAGCCGAGCAAGGGGCGGAATTTTTGATAGGTGGGAAGCTCAAAAATAGTGATGGATGTGCAGACAACTATAATCTAGACCTCTAATTATATTTGGGTTAAAAATGGGACTTCTTCCATAACATCATGGTGGGGTAGTGAAATGAAATTATTGCTAGTAAGGGGGTGTTGCAGTGAGAATACTTGGATATTGATGCAATGTTTGGCTGGTCAACTTGGGGTTACGGGTCAAATATTCATCTTTCAATCCATAAGGCCTTTATGCAATCAAATTTTAATAAGAGTTCATGCCCCCTGGTATTTAGGCATGTAAGGGTTACCTCTCTACCTAGCTAAAATAAATTTCTTTATTTCCTTAATAAAAAGTGTTCGTTGACCCTTCCCTGCTAAAAAAATAAAATTAATAATTGTGACTCTAACTAAAGATTTATATTTAAAAAAAATATTTTAAATCAAATAATTAAATTCTTGAATATTTATATATACGTATATAGTAATATTATGAAAACATTCAAATTTTATTTTCAAGTATAAATTATAAAAGAAAACATATATAATTTTCTATATGTGAGATATACCAATATAAATTTATATAAAACAACTAATCTATAACAATATTTATAAATATATATATGATTGGAAACATAGTATACTTTTCCTAAATATAATAATAAATTTTTTAATAATATTTATAAATCATAATTAATATATATCAATTAAAACATAATTAAATAAATTATGTCATTTAGAATTATAAAAAAAATTCAAAATATACATGATTAACATATTGAGATATATATGTAGAAATAATAATTTATATTAAAGAAAATATACAAGTTTATAGAAATAAGAGTACCAAGTTACTCATAAATAAAAAAATAGATCTCAAATTTCAAAAAAAAGATGAATATTGTGACCAGAATATTTTATTTCATATCAGTCAACAATAAAAAAATTGTTTTCGTTTTAGAATCAAAAGAAAAATTAAATAAGATAATTTCATAGATAATCTAAAAAAATGGAGAATAATTTGCTGAATTAAATAAAAAATAACATATATAAGAAGAATATAAAAATTATGCTTCATTGATATGTGATGTATTAAAATTATGTAAAACACTATAGGAGGGAAGTCGACAATGCTAAATGAATATTGAATATAGTGGGTGAAGTACGATAGTGGACAAAGGACAACGATGGTGGAAAATAGTCAATGGATGCAGTTGAAGAATGCTGAAGGAGAATTGATAGAATGTACGGTTAGTCAAAGGATATTATTAAAGGTAATATTGTAAAAAATAGATGTGACTTGGATAAATAAATCAAACAAATATAATTATTATTCATGAGTGACTTTTTTAATTTTTAATGGTTATTGATGTTGGTTATTACCATATATGATTTCAAAAATAAAATTTTGATTTTTTTATTTATAATCAATATTAAAATCTAAAGCCAATTCTTTTTAAATCAATTATAAACTAATTTATTTTAAAACACATTTTGATAATTGATTACTAAAAATTGACCTTAAAATTGTTTCATTTTGAACAATTGTTTTTTATTATAGATCAATAATAACTATGTTTATAAAAAACAACTCATTTACTTGTAAAAAATATTTTTTACAATAACTAATATTATCTCATAAGAGGAAAACAATATAAAAATAAAAAAATTATTATTATCCAATATATAATTAAAGTAATACACTACATCAATTTCCATGATTTACCAACTCATTTCTTCATCACATAAATGGATACTTCAATATTTAACCATAAACTCTTAATAAATTTTGATATCTTATGAATATTTACTAAAATAGTTAATGTATAATTGGTCTCAAATGAGATTACCAGTAGGAAGAGTGTAGTCACCTAAGAAGGTGTGTGAATCAGGGGTTAGTTATTTTTACAAATTTCTAAAATATCATGAAATCGATTTAGAACCTAAATAATGTTATCAATTTTTATATATGGATCTATTTTACATTTCCCATCTAAAACATCGACTACATTAAATGTATGTAATGTAATAACGAAAAACAGAAAATTTTATATGTTTTAGCAAAAATACATAATCCTTGACTTGATTGGTTGATCACACCAATCATGGAATCTATACTATAATTAGGGTGAATAAAATGGGTAAGGTGTTCATTAAACTAATACCACAGGAGTCACATTAGACATAAATATCACTTTCTCACATAGTACTTCCTTATATAGTTGTATGTTATGTTCACATAGTTCCCTTTTGATCTCCCTACAAACCCGAACTCACACAATTTCTATATAACCCCATAATATATATGATAGTTTTCCCTTGAATTTCTTCTTAGAATTAGTTCAGAAGATTTGCACATGATGCTTCTATATAAATAAAATATATCTCCTTCTACTCAATAACGTCTTCCTGAAATCCCAAATGATCTCTATCAATAACTTGTAACTCTGTCACTGCTTAAAACCCATCTTTACTAGATTTATCAATCACTATGATCTTCTATAGAAATTAATATCTTATAGATCATTTGTTTTATGAATGCTCAATATTACTATATAAGAAAATTCACAATAAGTCAACTTCATGCTATTTTTTCTTATCCTAAAACATCTATAACCATTTACTATTACTAAAATGTATTCTTTTTCCTTGAACTTCTATACCCTAATCACCTAACTCCTCTGTGCAGGCTCAGCTCCTTCATTTTTTTCTACTTATTCTTAATCTTTTCTTATTTTTCTTCGATAGTGTTCTCTTATGTTCTCGACAACACAACAGCTCTCAATTATCAAATTCATCATTTATGCAATCTTCACTCCCTTTCGTTTTTATACAAATTTCACCTAAACATCTAATTTCAATATATAAAATATTTAATATCCTTTCAAAAAATTCAGTTTCCCATGATCCAATTTAATTTATCACATTTATCAGACGGGGGATTCAACCATGATATTGATATTGTTTTTTACCTTCATCATTGCCTCATATATAATGATTTGAGTTCTATTTTACTTCTTTTCTTTCTTATTTTTATCTCATTAAAAATAAACTATTCTAAAGTCACCCATTTTCCTTGAATCCTCATCAACATTTTCATAAACCCTCACAAATATTGGTAAATTTAAAATTTTTCTTTGATCTTGTTTGAATCACATTGACGATTATAGCTCACTACATTCATGATTGTAACACACTCTATATGTAATTTTTTTTATCATTGAAAAACTAATCAAGCATCTTACCATTTGATTTCCTCTTCACTTAAACATGTGTAATTCTCAATGCTTTTCATTCAATATCCTTTTCAATATTTCTCTAATTATTGATTGATTGTGCATTGAGGTAGACAAGTGAACATGGGTGCACGTACCATATGACCAACCTATAAATTCAATGAAGAACCTAGATTAAATTCATTAATTTGATGACCAACCTCACAAGGAAATCATTGGCAATTCCAATCAACTATTCAAAAGGTAATCAATTGAATGGAAAAAAATAAACTTACCATCGAAGGCGGCTGTGAGTGTTATGAATAAATTACATGACTTAGATACTATAAATCAAGAATAATTTACTTACCATCGAAATTTATTGTGTGTAATTGGAAACAATGGAAGGATTATAGGATTGAAAACATGTAGAAACTATAACTAATCATGAGTTTATAGATCAACCACATGACCTAGTGGATTGAACACATGGCATTGTAACAGTACAGTTAGTGGATCAACCATATAGAATAAGACTTACCCAAATTTTACAATTTGTAGTTTAAATATACAACTTATTAATTTATGCTCATGTGTTCTTAAAATCAACTCAATCCATTATAAAAATTTACCCATGTATTGTACATAATAAATTAAATAGACATTTATAATAGCACACTATGATTGCTTCCTCCCAGATCATGGATATTTGAACTCTCCAACCATATATACTATCAGCACTAGTTAAAAACCTCTTCAATATATTTTCTACCTATAAAATTTCATATATTCTATTCTGTTATAGATAGTACCACAACTCCTCCATCAGTACTGACCATTTTCATCCATCAAGCTCATCTCTTCTAGTCAATTTATTCAAATAGGTTGCTACTCAAAACTATTTGACCGTGTAATTAAGTAGTATAAACTCTATCCAAATTATATTACCCATAAATTATGGAAAGAACCTTTTATATATATTAGGAAGGTACTTAAATCCATTACCCATATCATCACAATTACATTGTAACATTGATAGTGACAACAATACAATGTGACAACAAATACAGTAATCAAACAAGGGATCTTCAATCTCCCCCTTTCGATATATTCTCTACTCCAAATCCAATCCAAGAGCTAATATAATTACATTAACTATAATTTATTATGAATTAAAATGGAGAAACAAGTTATCCCCCTTAATTTAAGTGAGATCTTATCTGCTTTAAATTACACTTCTTCTTCCCATGATGTCCATACATTATTATATAAAGTAGTTACTAAAACCTTATTAGAAGTGATTCATCAGTCAATAACTGTATTTCTACATGGGAAAACCCAATGAAGAAAATAATATTTCATAACCTAGAAATCAATTATATCTATTATAGTACTCATAGAAGTTCCAAATCAAATTTTTAATTCTAATAGGAAATACAAATCATATTTTCAAAAACATTTGTAAAATCACACACATATTAAAAATAATAATATTGATCAAGTGAATGTAAGTTGAATTCCCATTTTTGTTATAAAAATATTCCACCTTGATAAATATAAATATAATACACCATAACTAGAAATATCATAGTAAATATTATACCTCGTACTTCATAAATGATGGGGTTATCCATATTTCTAGTTTTTAAAAATATATATGATATCTCGAAGCCTTTATTGATTCTGTAGCTCCACCTAAAGGGATGCAACCTATGATTAATTAAAATGGTATTTTTTTGAAAGATAATCTCCATGAAATTTTGATACGATTTGAAACTGATACTAATTAAAAATGCATACTAATTAAAATTTCATTCTATAATGGTCTGATATTCTTATATACTCACCATAGATTCCATATTAAAAGAAAATTCAACAGAATATATTAATGGTGTGGAATTAATCACTATTTTGTTTTTATCACCAGGTTTTATAATTCATTCTCAACCTATTTTAATTTTTTATTTGATGATTTGGAATTTTTTCTTCATGTTTTCATCCCTTTAGGTTTTTATATTTTATCTCA
This sequence comes from Viscum album, assembly GCA_963277665.1. Classification (NCBI taxonomy): domain Eukaryota; kingdom Viridiplantae; phylum Streptophyta; class Magnoliopsida; order Santalales; family Viscaceae; genus Viscum; species Viscum album. Next base: position 27,693 of record CAUJRU010001930.1, on the reverse strand, counting down.
TTTTGGAAGAATTGTTTAATTTTGATTATTATCTTCTTTCATAGTTCAAACTTCATTCAGAAATTGAGCTAACATAGTGGTTTAACATTTTAATACCTTCTCCAAATACATTGATTCTTCCATATTTTATATCAGCTTCTGTTTTGTATAGAATACTTCTTTATAGAAAATGATTTATAAATATAAGGTTGTGGTGCTTTTCTATTGTCATTTTCCACCTACTCTTGACTAGGAATCCCTGGCATAAACTCATTAGGAGTGTGTTATAGAAATTTTCACCTTTCACACATGCCTTTATCAACCTTTTCCTTTACCTTTTTTTTAGCTTCTCAATCACATCATTTGTGATGCCTTCTTCCATTCAAATATTATAGTGCATCTCCTTGGTTGATATTCTATGTGTATTCATATTTCTTTTTCTGGTTCTAAATTTTATGGATTGTTTACCATAGTATATGGTGTAGTCTATCTTACCATAATAGTCTCACCATCTTCTTGTAGGATTGACATCTTGGTTATCCGTCTTCATGGAATTCATTTAAAGAATTAATTTTATTATCCTTCTTCAAATCATTACTCATAAAGGTAGGCTTTCCTTTATTATTATTTTTAATGGATTTTTGTTTTTATTCCCTCTTATTCACATTAGTATGAGATAATTCGATAGATTGAACATAAAAAAAATTACCATATGTGTGGTAATATATATTGAAAGTGTCAAAAAATATTTCATATTTTCATATATATTTCTCTCTAAAATATTAATCTTAATCGGTGAAATATGCTATTTTTCTCCAATTAGTTTCTCCTCTCTTTAAACTTGTATCCACATTCCTACAGCACTTCTATAACATTCATATGTTGACATGTTTCACCAAAAATATATGGCTATATTCCTAAACCTCCAACAACATCGACAATATCCAACAAACCTCTTAATTTCTATTATTAATAAATTCTATCCTGATTTTTATGCTTGACATCATGGAAATTTTTGAGTTGTTCTATCACTCATTTGTGCTCATTTTGAGTAATATTTAATCATAAGTTTCATGATATGTACCCTTGATGATATGACATATGTATTATGTTTTTTAACATTCTTCATATGTAAAAAAATTATCATTTCTATAATATTTTGGAATAAAATATATAGTCTATGTATTTTTTTTGGAGAATGGATGTTCTTATTATATTTTGATGAGATATAGGCATCTATAAAAGTTTCCAAATTCACTTTTCAACTACTCAGATTCTCTTCGGAGAGAAAATTATTCTATGAAACCTCAGTGGAACTGATCTCTTCTCAATAATCTGGGAAGGTCCAGTTTTTCATGACTCTTGATTCTTTAGTTTGATTCCCAAAATCAAAAATTTCATGTTGAGTGAATTAATATCAGTCTCAACTAGATTCAATAAATATTCCTTGTCTCTCTTCAACTTATAATCACGTTCCTCATTCATCTTGAGGATATATTTTTCTAATCTATCATGTTATTTGATTATTTTATATTTCATTTCCAACATGAGATTCATTGATGCTCTCTGATACTTTTTTAGCTTCTCAATGCATCCAATACATCAGTAACAACCAATTTAAGCACTTATTTCACAATAAGATTTCATTCAAATTTTTCATCTATTAAATAAATGTTTTCATTGAAAAGTAATTATGATTCTCATATAGTATTAACAATTTTTAAGAGAATATTGTATCTTATATCCTTTTTAGCCAATGCATTCTCCCTGGAATAAGTTTCTTCCTATATTTATTATTTTTCATTATATAGTTCCATGATAAAATGACATATGTATGAAATAAATTCATCTGGAACATTACCTATATAAACTTTGACATGATAGTAAAATTGTTTCACTATATTAATATATGTATTCTCTTCATAGATTGAATATGAATTATCAAGAGTTTCTATATAAATAGATTCACTTGATGGGTGGTTACCATTTTTTCAACTTTAACAAGTGGTTGATCCCTTTTCTTCTTTAATTTTTTTACTAGATTTCCTCTTTCTATATCATTTTTTCATAGTTATGAAAGATATTTTCACCTACATATCAATATTATTGGATATATAATATCCATCCAGCATAGTTTAAACATTTCAAATCATCTCTTTATTAAAAAAATCAATGAGTATTTAAAATATATCCAAATATAGGGAACATTTTCTACAAAACCACATGATATGGAAAATAGTAAAAGTTAAAACACCTAAGAAGAGTTGAATCAGTTGTTTCTTATTTTTTTCCAAATACTAAAATATCATGAAACCCATTTGTAACCTAGCCTCTATGAATGATTAGTGAATATTGATCTATTTTATTGGGAACCTATAAATCATCAACTTTATGAAATTCAAGTAAAGTAATAAAGACACGAACGGTATTTTCACAAGGTTTTGTTTAAATACATACTCTCAGCATGATTGGTTGTTCAACTTAATCAAGAATTATTTAATATAATCAAGGTAGCTACATTGAGATAGGTGTTTCCTACACATGTACTAACAGAGTCTCACTATATTTATAAATATATGTATTACATGTGAATTCATTCTATATCTTCACATTATGTTCAAAAGTTTTCACCATGATATCCTTATATACCTTGAGTTACACAGTTTCTACAGAATCCTATCATATATATAGAATTGTTCCCTTGAATGTTTTCAATGAAGTATTTCATTATATCTACACAGGATGATTTTACATCAATAACATAGATCCCTTGCTACCCAAGATAAGCATTTTTAAAGAAAAAATATTCTTGAGAATACCATATAACTTGGTTTCTTCTTAAAACATATATTTTGTAGCTTCATCACTCACTATAAGTCCCAATAGAGGTCAATATCCATTATCTCATTATTTATTTGAATGGTCAACAATAATATATGACAACATGAACATTTGGATGGATTCAAAAACTGTTTTTTTCCTCCAAAACATATGCAACCACAACTATTTTAGGTACCTCTTCCTCTTCCTTGAACATTGAATCCCCAATGATCTGACTCCTTAAATAGAACATGACTGTTTTTCTTATTTTATTTTTAGAGTTTTCTTTGATATTTATCACAATAAATAAACTCTCGGTTATAAAATTCTCAAACTCTCATCTACTCTCTCATTATTATACTTTTTCACATAAGTCATAATAAAATAAAATTTTTAAATATGAAATATAGAATATCCCTTAAATTAATTTCGGTGATCTTGATCCCTTTTAATTTCTCACCTTTATCATATATTAGATTCCCCCATGATCTTGATAATCATTTTCCCTTAACTATTGTCTCATGTATAATGGTTTGAGTTCCCTTGTGTTTTTATTTCATTTTTTTCCCATTTTTCTCTCAAAAAAAAATAGTTTAAGAATATTCCAAAACCCTCAAATCTTCATCATCTTCTTCTAAAACTCTCACTGAAATCATAAACATTAACATTTTTCTTGTCTACGGATAAATCATATAGAAAACATAGATGTATCTTTCTACTTTATACACTACTCGTTACACACAGTAGTTCCTTTTAAAAACTCATTCATTTGATTCTTAATAAACAAATTATAATCACTCTACAACATAAATAATCATGCAAGATGTAAAATATATACTTGTATATTTGTTTCCTACACAGAATTATTATCTCATTCATTTTCTTTGGTATTATATTCACACTAATTGTACATAAAACCCCCTAGTTGTTCAATGATTATACAACATTTCATTTACATCTAGGTTCATCTCCATGTATCATGAGAACATCATTGAATACTATTATTGAAAAAAAAAATGTTCTTGTATTATCTCATCTTATCTCAACTAATTTTCATCTCAATCATGAATCACAACTATTTATAATACTTTGAATATTATAGAACATCTCATGAATCTTTAGATGGATATATTTCCAGTTTTTTATAAATCTGGAAGTAGAGTTTTATGATTAATTTATTTCAAATAAATTTACATTTCCCTTTTATTCTCTTTGAACTATCATAGATTAGGGTTTATAATTGAATTATAATATATGAATCAGTTAATAATAGTTTCTACATCAACAAAATTCATTTCCACTCAATTCTGGAATTAATTCATTAGAATTTCTTTTAAATGTTATATAATTCCACTTTCCATGATATTCCATGAATTAGATAGACGATTAGCACTCACCATTTACAATAACGTATCAAAATTTAATTATGTTGTTGTGATCATTGAAAAATATATCAAGCATCATTCCATTTGATTTATACTTTAGATTGAACATCTGGAATTACAACTATTTTTTATTCTGTGGATTTTTCAATTTTTAACTATGTTATTATTACCCCCATGTTGAAGTTGACAAGAAACCATGGGTGCATCAAATTCATAACCAAATTATTTACCACATAAAGTACTTGGATTTCCGACAATACTATGATGACCAACTTCATTACTTAATGATTTTTTTTAAATTGATCATATGGATGTTGATCAACCACATTGACAAATAAACTACCATGAAAATAGGATCTAAGAATTATGGATCAACCACATGACTTATCATATTGAATTTTTATATAAATTGTTTATTATAGTCATCAATCATGTATAAGTTGATCAACCACTTATTTTTGACGATCAAGCACATGTAGAAACATCAACTGACTATGAGTTTCTTTATTGAAAACGTGACTTTGTAAATTGACTGCATGAAAGAGTAACTACATGATTAGTGGATTAACCATATGGTTCCAAACATATCCAATGTCTTCATTTTTCCCCATATTTGAAACTTCTTCATTAAGATCAATTATTCTAGAAAACAAATCGGCCCATTATAAAACCCTCACCCAAGTGTTGGAAAGATTTAATATAGTATAAATTTGCAACATCACACTAGGATGTATATCATCAAACTCATGGGTACTCAAAATATCCATTTACCTATCCTTTTAACACTAATTATAATACATCTTCACGATGTTTCTAAATCCGTGACATTTTATATTCTATACTCTTGTAAATAGTACTAGAATTATTTCATCGGATATAGTTATATTCTTATATGATTCTAAACTCATACAACCATCTAATTTATCAAGCATTCTATTGAAAGCTACCCTTCTATGTCTTTAAGTAGTATAAATTCTTTCTATATTTCATTTCCAAATAATTATGGGTAGCACCTTATTTATACATTAGGTATATACTTTAATCCATCACCCATAGAATCACCTTTTCATCATTATATTTATAGTGATAGGAAGACGAATATACAATAAATAATATCATATACCAAGGGGACTAAATCATGTAACCATTAAAATCTATATATTGATTTATATAACATTAAAACTTGATGTAGAATCTCTAGGATGTTTCCTAAATCCCTTTTTTAATTCTTGAAAATCCTCCAAAATTAATAAGATTTCCATAATGAAATCACTACCTCTCCTTCGTAACTCATACCATAGGTTTTAATGAATTCTAGGCAACACACTTTGGTACTTTCAAATAGGACAATTGATCTTTATTTTTAATTTGTTAACCTTCTTCACTATTATAATGACCCATGCTTGAAGTAAATGGATATTACATCTTTTTAGATAAATATTCATTACATTTTACAAGAACATACCTTAGAACTATAATAGTTTAGTTCCATTGGAAACTTTGAATACATTCTTATAACTTGGTGAAACATATTCACCATATCCCATAATGATCTTTCCATTTAGTACCCCTACCTAAAACAATTCTTTATAACCTTAGGAAAATAAAACATAAAAAGGGGTGATCTCAGATACATAGTAAGGGTATAAAAAGGAAATATGTTGGAATTTCATGAGAACAAGGGTATTAGATCATGATCATGAAAATATAAGATTATACACTGTATATCAAAAATAATGGAATAAATATTGGTAGTTCATAATACATGAATCCTATGAAATTCAAATAACATAAATCCTGAGAACATAAAATTAACATAAGACATAAACTTTTGGCATAGACTGTAAAGACCCGGAAAATTCAAGGAAATTTGTTTTCTTAATTTTTTTGGAATTTTTCAAGTCTGTGGCTTCTGATGGCACCTGATTCCGAGGCCCGGTGTGCCCAGAATCATTTTCCAAAGTTTATCTCGGGTACCTTCAGTGAACGAACGACCGTGTTTTTCTAACTCTTGAATCGGTGCTCGGATTCGAAATCTGAGGGCACTGATTAACTCGCAGCGCCGGTTTTCACGTTAGGGGACCTTTTCCGTAGTTGTGATTTATGCGGGTTTGAAGTTATATTTTGGCATTTAACCTTAAATTAAATAAAAATTGTGTTGCACAAATGTTTATTTGAATTGGTTATATCCTACAAGGGGGAGGTTGTTGGTGGGGCCCACACCCACATAACCTCCCATGAGAGGATATTTGTGAGGTGGGGCCAACACGATCCCAACCTTTTATCTTCTCTTTAACTCCTTGAACCCCCCCCCACCCACCCTTAAACTCCTTAATCCTTTAACCTTCTCATTTTACTCTCTCTCTTTTAATATAACAACACACTTGAGTTAAAGAATTTAATTAGTTGGCTCATATATTTGAATTAATTTAAATTCATTAGGTGAGAATAATAATAAGAGTTATATTATTATGTTTGGGTGGGTATAGCTTGAGTTGGGCGAACAAATGAGAGGGGAAAATTTCTAGAAGGAATAATCCTCTTCCAACGAAGAACATCTCTCGACAAAGAATGACGACACCCATGAAGAACGCCCATTTTCTCTTTTCTTCCTATGCGTCATGATGGAAGAGGCCGACCGCGGTGATCGCCGCCAATGACACCGTTCTTTTTCCCTTTTCATTGATGGAACGAGACCGTCTTTCGGGATGTCGATTTCCGTGCGGACGATGAACGAACCTTGAATCAAGGTAGGGGTTTTTCGTGTATAGTGTTTATGTGAAATGTAACCTCATGCATGGGTATTTAATTGCAGGGTGTTAGTATAATTTACATGAATAAATTATACCCTCATCAATGATTAAAAGCATTGGTTTAAATGATTTCCTTTTGATAACACCTAACGCGGAGGACCCGGGCCGAACAAACACGGCCCAAAAACCCTCCGCAGATTGTTTATTGATGTGTGGATCGATGGGTGATGATAAAACGGGCCACAGAGGCGTTTTGAAGACTTCATAGGGAATGGAAGGTCCCGGGAGGACCGTTGGTGAAGACGGAAGGCAAAACGGACCACCGGAGTACATCTGGTGGTCCGCAGAAGACCCTGCCGGCGCGCCACGCCGGCACGGCGGCACCGGCGGCCGGAGGTGGCGGCTGGAACCATTCAGCCGCCCGGAGGCGGTGGTGTCCCGGCGCGCCGCCAGGAGGAACCGCCATGGCAGAGGCCGCGGCGGCAGGCGATCGGGATCCCGCGGCCGCGCAGGATCCGGTGGAGGACGTGGCACTCACTGCGTCCGCGGAGCGCAAGGGAAGGGGGGACCACGTACCCCCATGCTCGGCCACTGGCCGAGCCAGCATGCCACCCAGCCGAGCCAGGCTGGGTTGTGCGGACCGGACCAGGCCGCACCCAGCTAGGCCGAGCCACGCCCAGTCGGGTCGGACCCGGACCCAGGTCGGGTCGACTCGATTCGGGCCGACCCAGGGGGGGTTGGGCCAGGTTGGACTGGGCCCAGACCCCCCATTTTGGACTCATTCAGTCATTTGCCCATATCATGGTCATAGGACCTCCGATCGATGCACCTCTAGTTGCGTTGGGATCCTTGGATCGAGGATGTCGTTTCAGTATATTACACTCAAGGTTTCGGAGAACATTGTGTATGGCCGGGTTGGTTTGAACACGAAACCAACCGGGACCTCAGAGCAGAAACGCTTAAAACTTGTGCTCTGGACGTCTGATTGATGTGTCGTCAACATTGTTGGATTCCTCTTAGTGAGACGGACCTTTTGGCTTAATCCGCTCGAGGTTTGGATGAAGTTGGAGTGTGTTCGGGTTGTTTTTGACTTAAAAACCAACTGGGCCACTGGAACGAAAAAGCCAATAACTGTCAGACCGGGCGTCCGATTGACGCATCGTCGGTCACGTTGAGTTCCTCTTGTCGAGACGGAACTTTGAGATACATCAACTCCAGACTACGTGTCACTTTATGTATCGACCCCTTGGCTCGTCGAGCGGACCCTTTCAGAATCGAGCATGCTGTGTGCGGGATCCCTAGAGCTGGTTGCGACTGTGACGACGATGATGACTGCACTGAAATCCTCTGTGGGTTTGGCAGTGACGACGACTGCACTGAAATCCTCTATGGGTTCGGTAGGGATGAAGACCGTACTGAAATCCTCCGTGGGTTCGAGGGCAATGAAGACTTCACTGAAATCCTCTGTGGGTTCGGTAGTGACGACGACTGCACTGAAATCCTTCATGGGTTCGGCAGCGATCAAGACCGTACTGAAATCATCCGTGGGTTTCACGACGATTAAGACTGTACTGAAATCGTTCGTGGGTTCGGCAGCGATGAAGACTATACTGAAATCCTTCGTGGGTTCGACGGCGATGACTACTGTTCTTGTATCCTACGTGGGTCTGGCAGTGTTTGACTCTGTTCTTGTCATCCTACGTGGGTCTGGCAGAGTAGCTAGTCTGTATCCTATGTGAGTCCGACAACTTAGCTGGTTTAGTATCCTACGTGGGTCCCAGCTTAGATGAATCAGTGGCTAAATCTGATCATCTCTATCACCTTATGAAGAATCATACCAGTGTGATCTGAGTCTTGACTTTCAATCATTAACTTTGATATGATTTACTTTCCTTCCTGTGTGGATTGTGTTGTGATTTCTTGTGCGGATTGGGTTGTACTCCGTTGTGGACGTGATCAAACTTGGGCTCTGGAGCTAGAGTCAAACGGGATTTGATGACTTAGTTATATGTATGGGCATATACCTAAGTAGAGTTCTTTGTTACTTCGTGATTGTATCTTTTCTTTGTGGTTTATTCTTTGTGGATTCGGGGAGACCTTTGGGGGTCTCAGGGTCCCTACTGAGTATTGTATACTCACCCATGCATGGGCTTCACCCGCAGTACAATGTGTTGGTTGCAGACGACATACATCACTGATCGTGGTTGAGGATTATAGAGCTGGACGGTACCTGGAGGAGGATCTCACGACGAGTCATTTCCCGGAGGTGGATATCATGTCGATTCGGTGCCCAGAGGTGGATTCACAACGAGTCGGTACCCAGAGGAGATGGACGGACGTAGAGTGCTGAGGATGATATCTGTACCTACTCTTCAGGTTGGAAACCGGAGAATGATCCAGGAGCGGCTTGTCACCTTCAGTTGTTGTTCTTGAGTTTTACTTTACTTTCAGTTGTAGTTATACTTTTCATTTGGGTCTTTATTCTGGCCCATTTACCTTTCAGTACCTTCTTTTGTACTTAGTGTTGCTTCCGCTTATACTCTATTGTGTTTGTTACTTTTATAAGGCAATTCCTTCCCTTTTAATTGGGATTTACGCCTTTTGTGCTAGTCGTCAGCCCCTGGCCTATGGAAGGCAGTGTTGGGGTAGTCACAGCATGGGCCCTGAGGACGGCTCGTGACATACACATAAACATGTAACTTTGTGAACATGTATATATAGTAACCAAGTTCACTCCATAAATTAAGGACATGAAATCAGGCCCCTATATAAACAAATTGACATTAAAACTAGGTCCACTCACAAAATTATTGATATGAAAATCAGGTCCACACATAGAATTATGAACACAAAATCTGGTTCACGCATAACATATATACCTCATGAGTTATCCATCATTCTAAGTGCGTTCAGAGGGATATATAGGTCCCAACCATCACATAATGAAACCATTCTTACATGTGCCATAAAAACATAAATCATTCATCAAAACATATCCCAAGGAATAAAATGGGTTTCATAAACATTATTTCATCATAAGACAATTCTTGAAAGAAAAATGGATTTCAGAAATAGAATTCCATTATAAAAATAATAATACCATTGGAATAATATTGATAGAATACTTGAAAGATATCCTTACTAAATAATGTCATATTTGATGGAAAATAATTTTGATAAAACATTTGAAATTGATTCTCGAGTAAAATATCCTTTCTTCTTCAAAAACAGTTTTTTTTCTTAAATTGTGGTATAATTTAAAAATAAAAGATTTTATTTGAAAATAACATTTAAAACATTGAAGGGTAAAATCATGAAAACAAGTCTTTAATAATGAATAAAAATTTATTCATCCCGTATAATATAAAAAAATTCTTCTCATACTTTTCCCAAAAAAGTCAAAAAGTACCTCGTTTGAAAACGAAAAAAGAGACCTTTCAAACCATGTAATAAAAAGTCAAAAATGGGTAAAAATAAATTTTGAAATCCGTAAAAGAATAGTAGAACATTTTTTGAAACCATTTTTATAAAACATAAACATGTATTATAAATATAACCTAGTAAATACTTATACATAATCATTCTCAAATAATAATGAGATTATAAAACAGTTCCTTACTAATTTATAATTAGTTGAATCATATACCTCATAAAATAATTAAAATTATTTGCATATTATAAATATCATAACATTTATAATAATAATCATAAAAACGTTTATGGGGAATATTTTTGACCCTCCATTCCATCAAATAGACTGAAAATTACAAATGGAATTCCCTTGGAAATAAAAGTGGAAAATACTTAGAGAAAATCATGATTTGAAAAGGCATGAATATTGGACCACCTTAGTCTGAACAAAAGTGCGTCAGTGCGCAACATACTTGTGTGCCCCAAAATGTTGTGTAGTCTACTTGCGTGACCAAACTCCTTTTGACCATAGTCAAATTTTTTCCTATAAATAGATCGTGGGGTCTTTATTTTTACAAACGAATTTCCCTGAAGCCCAATTACTTCTATAGTCTCCCTAGTTCTTTTCCCTAGTCATTTTAAACATTCAAGGTCATTATTCAACACCATGATCAGAGGATTTAATGGAGGATCATTTGACTTAATTCCTTTTAGTGTTTTAAAACCATTACACTTGTGCGCCTAAAGCACCCAACCTCAGAAAATCCAAAATACATGAGGTTCTCTTATTCCTTTCATTGGAACATGAGGGTCATACTTCTAGGATCACATGTGAATACTCTTGAAGGCTTGATCAAGGTCTCACCCTTGTATTACCATACAGGTTCTTCATCGTTTAAGTGAACATCAAGTCTTCCAATCCTACTTGCACACCCATACTTGTGTGCCCTTCTCTACTTTGGTGCCCCTCTTTGATACACTTACTCTCTTCAGTATGTAATACATCAAGCCTTACTCAAATACATTCATAGAAAGGCTTCTTCTTCATTGGATCCCTTGTTTGAAAGGGATTCTGTTGATACCTCCACCAAAACCTCCTGACTTATCAATGCTTTAGGAAAGGTACATCAGCATGTCTTCTATTTTTGTTTGTATTTACATAGTCAGAGGTATCCCACATTTGTTTTAGAAGGGAGTTAGGATACATGGAATGTCTTTGGGTTTTTATATCGATAGTCACGGGGACCTTTGTACGAGATATATTATTTGGAAGTTCCCGGTTTGGAGTAGGGTTGGGTCCTAGCCTCTCCCTTCTCAACGACATAACCCATAACCTAAAGTCTCTTGTAGTGAAGGTATAGTTTACACTTTACTTTTTTCCCTTTTGACCAAAGTAGAAAAATCCCTCCCCTACTAGGATCACTTTTAGGGAAACCATTCTTTAATAAGCCCCTTCCTTTTCTTGTAGGAGGTAGAATAATTGCTCCTCCTTTATTCTTTGGTGCCAAAGATCGGAGTGGAGATGGGAACAAGAACTTTTGTTACCCTTTCCCTCTCCCGTTGGGCTTTGTCACCAAGAGTAGCCACACTAGTGTAATCCCTTATGCCCCGTCCCTTCATCATTTCATTGGACACTTTTCCAATATATATTGGATAGAGGTAATGCTTATCACCTCACCCTATTCCACGGTCTACACACCCTCTTCTACCAGTAGGGGAGGAAAAATCTGATTTTTCTTTCATTGAATCTTTGACATCCTCTTGTTTCTCACACCGAGAATGACTCTCATGGGCTTAATGATTTTTCATGGTCACAACATTTTTACAATTGAATGAACTATGAGAACTCTAATTCCCAAAATAATTGGGATACGTAGGAAGCCTTCTCAGGGCCCAATCTCACTAAATATCCTCTTCAAGAATATAACCCTAATTCCCTTAATCTGGGTATCTCCAAGGAATAATCCCCAAATTAAACCATCAAATCACCAAGGCATCCTTTTCAAGAAGTAAGCCCAAACTCATTTCACTCAAATGACTATACTCTTCTATGATACTTATCGACCAACGTGGCCTTTGATTCCCATCTATATGGGATATGTAGAAAGCATCCATGATGTTTAAACCCAATACCTTAAATCAAACTTGTTCTCATTGGGCCATATTCCCAACACGGTCTGATCCTACCTGGAAACCCACATACTTTCAACGTTCCTTGGGTTGTCTTAGTATAATCCATACACTATGTTTAGACTAAGCACCTTTTTCTTAGATATCTATACAACATGACATTAATATGTATGTCTAGGTCCTTATCACATGACATTAAAAGGTATGATGTGTCCCATTCAGTGTCACCGAACTATGAGGGATCTGATTCCTTTTAAAAGGATACATAGGTAGACCATTTTATGGGCACGATCCCAATATCAAACCAAAGATTCATCTCCCAAAATGACAATAAATTCCATATTTCCCCACGGAGTGGCTTAAAAACCAGTATCATCATAACAATGAGTAAAAGAATATCTCAGTAGTATATGAGAGGATACCACTGATGGAGAACCTCAAATACATATAAATATCTCCATTAATGAAGAACCTATAATACATACAGATGATTTTAAACATTATACATGTTAATACATGATTGAAAATTCCATGTGATACTTATGATATACTTGGTGAATTAATAAGGATTCATGAAAATATCTTATTTTGTTAGGAGAGTCCCAAAGTAGGAAATAATTCCCCCCAAAATGGTGTGATGAGTCTGACCTCTTCTCCTCTTGACTAATGTTCATTCTTAAGTACCGTGATGATCAAACTTGATGAACACATACCTTTGGAAAACAAGTCCACTTTGGATAAAGAACTATTGGAAGTTTCTAGTTCCTTAAATAAATCAAATGGAAACCGCCTGGAAGCAATTATTCTTAAAACTAGAATACACATTTCAAGGAACTACAAATAAAAAATGGTGTACCTTACGTGAATCCTTAACCAAGTATATAATGTTACCCACCTTTTAGGCCCTTATTAATTGATAATGGAAAATAAGACAACATAATCAATCATTCATGTATCCATCTAAAAGGATGCTACTTGAATTGAGTTTGTTGTTGTTTTTCAAGTTTTTCTCATAATTTCCTTCACTCCAAAATGGATTCTTCGGGAAAAAATCTGTGAACATCCTGACCGCTACTCAATTTGGATCCCCATCCATGTGAAGGAAGTCATCACCAACCAAGCATCCTAAACGATGGGTCTAAAATGTTCTTGTAATGGAATATCGTGAGCACTATACAATCCCAACTTTGGAGGCTACTCGGAAGGCCCTTCAAGCCAATAACAATCCTTGATCATCCAGCCAACAATGATCGATGATCAAGAATCAAATGGTTCCAACCACCATCTTTAACCATTTTGGGTTCTTATACTTGTAATGTAAAAATCAATCCCTCCTATACTATTGGGAGGTGGACCAAGAGGCCACTAACGACCTCAATTCAATAATATAGGAGTCATTCTCGAGGACTCCCACAAGCAATCACCGCTAGCATAATCACACAGTTATGAACCCCCAACATTATTGGGTTGTTGAATTTCGACATTTGGACCAGGTATATCAGACTCAGGATTGCAAGACGAACCACTAGGGACAACATCTGGTCCACAGATAGCATGTTCTCACTTCTTCCTCCTCCATAGAAGTCCATCTTCTTAACATGATGGAAAACAATGAATGGGAACATACAGTTGTCCATCCTAATTTTTATATCTAGCAGACTCATCGAGTACCAACCCACCAATCCCACAAGATAAATCTGATGGAGTACTGTGAACAAGAAAATACACCTACTTACAAGTTATCACCCAGTCAGCCCGATCATTGGACTACATTTTAAGAATTCCACCAATCTTATGTGGTGGAAACTGGTAAACCAGAACATACACCTTTTTATAATCACTAATTCTTCTAGAAATATCATCTTCCCATATTGAATAAAGTCTGTCAACCATACTTTATGGGAAACAACGAGCAGGCACATACACCTACCAATATTCATCCTGTCTACAAACTGTATCATTTGGTAGAACCCAGAGAAGTCAATCAGAAAGCTCGGATGAAAAATCTTGGGTAGATTCAACTCTCTAGCCCAATGCATGAGTACTGTAAATACACATTGATAGGAAAAGGAGTACATGAGCAGGAACATACACCTACTCCAAAAATTGAATGGATTTATATTCTTGTTCCCGCTGTAGAAGTCACCAAACATATATTATCAATGGTGAAATAGAAATAAAATCCCTACCCATATTCTGGAAGCATGTCGGGATATTATAACAACCACTTCAGCAGTATTGGAGAAACAAACACATAAATATGGCCCCACACATGGGATAACCCATCGACATGCTTTCCCAAAGAAGATACATACATCTGTTCCAGCCCTGGAAGGTCATGGTGCATACTCCCCCCTATCATACGGACAACAAGATTGGGAACATACACCCATTCCAATTAGAGGTCATCAGTTCGTTCTGGTAACCACTCCTAGGCTGGCACATACACTTTCCCATGATAACCACTTTTCCTAGAATGTAGTCCCAAATAAGTATAAGATAACATCCAAAAAATATGTCTCACCAACCACAGTTGAAAAATCAAGAGTCAAACCGTGATTTGGATCCTCTTAATGTAGATGTTCTTGAAGTTCTTAGGCATTTATCTATTTCATCTCAAGATCTTATCCTCTCATTACTAAATTATGGGTTTGGTAGTAGTAATTCTAATGATCCTCATCAGACACTTCATCATGACGGACTGCGTCATCTAAATTCGGTCAATCCAGAGTGCCTATCTCTGTATAAGAGCCAGGAAAACCCTCTGTGTGTCCAGCATAACAAGGAGAAAGAAGATTTATCCCTCACTCTAATCCACCATGTTGATCCTCCAAATGATGGAATTGGTTTCAAATGTTATCTTTGCATTAATACTTCGCATTGTCAAAACAATTCTATAATTGACAATGTAGTATTGAGAAATCCCTCCTATCTCGAGGCACTTGCAAACACAAGGCCATTCATGTCAAATTCCTTGTCATTGACAGGTGAAATAATTTCTCAACCAGAATATATCTTAAGGGAATGATTACTTTCTGATCCACCCTTGAGTCATCTTTCTTCTAATACAGAGCATCCACTTTGGTTAGACCATGTGGAGAATCCTCTATTGAACGATAATGAAGATGTGTTAAACATGAGGAAACAATTGTCTAATGGAAAAGTACCAGTCATGTTCTGGAATTTGGAAAAATTTCAGTATAAAATTCAAGAATTGATGGAATAAGAATGTATTCATTAAATCTGCCTCAATTTATGGAAGACTCTCTGTCATTTTAAAACCGAAGAATTACTAAATGATGAATATCAAAATCATGTAAAGTTAGTGGAAGGGTTGCAATGAAAAATTGACTTGGCGTGTCTCTCAGTTTCCCAAAATCCAAAGGTTGAAAAATAGTAGAGAATCCTTTAGTGTGCATGCCTCAATACTCTAAAGAGTATATGCCAGTTAATTTCTAATTCCCCATCTGGTGTTCATATCAGACCATGGGGTGCACATGATGTAGGACCCCGGGGCACCCTGAGAGGGGAGGGGTGAATTAGGGTGACAAATTTTTCTTTTAAACTGAGGATCTTGTTCCCATGTTGGTAGAAACAGGTTAAAACTGTATGAAGAATATGATCTGTAATGAAACATTCACATGCAAAGAGATGACAGAGTAAATTTTACTTGGTTCACGGCTAAGGGCTACGTCCAAGGAGCATACGATGACAAGTTGTCAGGCGTACCAAATTACACTATTCTTCACTAGTTGTGGATTATAATGGTTCGGGAATAGTCACTCTGTCCCAGGCTCACTGCCTTTACAAATGTTCAGGGATAGCTCACTGCATCCCTCAGGTCACTCCCGTTGACTCACCCTGGCTCACTGCCCTTGGTGAAGTCACACTCAGTTTATAGAAGTGAAGGTATCTTCATCATTACTCAATGAATGAATCCTCTGAATTATGTGGATGCTCTGTTGAAGTCCAACTATCACCCATGAACTGATCTACAACTTTAGTACAGCACCAAGACAATCGGCAAGCCTCAATAGCACCTGGCGCGCAACTCTAAGGCCGCATGCAACTTTCAAGGATGGCATGCAAGTTATAACTGTCTCACAAGTCCACCTTCAAAACTTGCATGATTTAGTCTTATTTAAAGACAAATATGCACGACTCAAATTCTTTTCAACTCAAGATGATTTTGAAACCCAATGGAAACCTGTCACGCAACTTCAATTATGGCGTGCAACTATCACCAAATCACTCGCGCGACTACCGGATGGGCAGCAAAGAAATGTCGCGCTACTCAACCTTCTGCGACCCACCAACACTTGTGCGACTTCAACACTTGTGCGACTTCAAAACCTATGTGACAGGAGCTCAGAATTTCTTCAAGTCTAAAGTTCCTCTTGAATGAGGAGGGGTGGTCCTCTATTTTTAGGCATTCGGATACCCTGCGTGGTGGCGTACAAGTCTTCACTCGGCGTGCAAGTCTCGGCGCACAACCCTTCTATCCTCATAGACATTTCTGTGACCAACTTCCAATCTTGGGAACCCCTATTTACTTTACCATATTTTGATGATCAAAACACGATGGTCAAATGGTGCACAACTTTCCAATCCTCTAAGGTACCGGGGCGCATGTCCTTTAACGGCGCGCAAGTCACTTGCACGACCAAACCAATACTTGTGTGACCCTCTTTCCTTTTCCATATTTTCATGTTCTCATTCTTAAAAACATCAGGCACGCAAGTTTCCAAGCCTCCAAGACCTCGGCACACAAGTCCCTTTTCTAAAAACACATTTCTCCATATTTCAAGTTTGGAGGCCCAAAAATTTGGAAAACACTTGGAAACAGCGCGATCTTCAATACTGTTTTCTACTTGAACTGTATGATCACTTTGCTGGTACATGTTCTAAACTTCCATTGAGGATTGACAACAAAAACAAACCATACTCCAATTCATGCACAAAATATCCATGGTTCCAACACATGAAGAATTACATTTCACTACACTCCAAAATCAACAGAGTCCATCAAAAGTGGTCACATGCAATGTTATTTCCCACGGTTGGCCACAATAAATATATTTTGTATGTAATTGAATGTATGATAAATAATAGCCCTTAACCAGCTCTCATAAGAGTCAGGCCAAAGAAAAGAAGTTGTTGTGTTACTTTTATGTCAAGCATATGAGAATCTTGAGCAAGCATCCCGCTTAGAGGATGTTAGGCATTGATAATGAAAATGTCTAAAATAGAAAAGTGATCTTTCAAAACATGTGATTTGAGTGGTTGTTGTATAATTCACCCAATTAATGATTGATTCAAAATTAAAAAAAATCAGAATAGCAGCTGCATCAATATCTACCATAGAAGATCAAGAATCACCCTAGCTTGCAATGTTGGGGGCTCATTTAATTTATCCTTAAAATTCATTAAGAAAAGTTCAAAGATTTGATGAAGAAGAATAGAAATAGCCCTATCCTATAGGGTTGAGGGATTTATCACATATTCAATCCCTTCATCAAGGAAAGTTATTTTTCTCCCAATTAGGGAAGAGACCATAAAAATGTGTACAATTGAACTATCCAAGGATTCCATTTAGGTTGCAGCCCACCAAACAGTTCCTGGAAATTCATTATATAGGAGAAGTGACTCTCATGGAAGATACAAAGGGATACGATCTTACAAAAATACTGACAGAATTCCATTGATGCAATATGCATCAGTGAATTCCCTTAACACCACTCTAGAAGATCTTCAATAAAATGATTCGTGTTCAAGGGATCATAAGATGAAGGTTGTTTCCATAATACGGTACACACTGGGGAAAATTGAAGAAGGTGTGCATACCTGAAATCATAGGCTTACCCAGAATCTAGGAATGCCTTCAAATAACCAACTCCCACCCCTCCAAAAGGCATCTAACATGGTGAAAGAAAAAAGTAAGATTGCATCTCACTTTTTCACTGGATAAGGTAAATCTATTTCACATGAAGACATATTTTCATGACAAGGAGTGGAAATGAAATATTTGAAATGACTTGATACAAAGTTACTTGGATGAAACATTTCCTCTAGACGTACTCCCAGGAAGGTCCTCAACATGAAAATCAAGTCGGAGCCCCTCAGCAAAGAGAATTTGTAGTAACTACATATGTGAATAGTGAATTCCCTCCTCTGGGTACATAATCAAGGTAGGATCAGACACATCTTCTTAGGGATGTTCATGCGGGATATACAAGGAAAATATTATCACAACCAACAGTGGTTTTCCTAGTCATTGCACATGCTCAAGATCTAGTTTCAATACCTTCATAGGTTCTAACTCATCTAAATCTTCCCCAAATGTTTATGAATACAATTTTGGAATTAACGACATGATTAGAAGCTATGGAGGAATGACATGAACCTGTTTGACTAGAAATAAGAGCATACCCTGAATGGGTGGATGAAATTCCTCCCCCACCAAATTTTTTGAATATCACATTCCTAATCTTTAATGGTTCATGAGATCTGAACAACACTTAACAAAAAAAATTCTCATTTCTATCCCATGATGGGAACTCCTCAACAACAAGAAGCAGTAACACTTAGGTGTTTTGTGCAGTCATAAAAAGGACCAACTTTTTTTGAGTATTCAAATTTACAATCACAATAAATTACTAGATGGGAAGATCTGTGTCATAAATTCCTTCATCAATTTAGCTCAATGCTACCAAAGATGATAGTTTTTTATCTTAACAATTGTAAACAAAGAGATAATGAATGAGTTTCAGATTTCATTACACTATGGAAAAGATTAACATATTCCTTAAGTCTAACACTCCCTCAAGAATAATTTCTACCAATTTGTGTATTAAATCTACATGATGAGTTACGAACACCATTGATCCGTGTGAAATACACAAGAGGGTTTCAAGAGGTTACATCAATCACTAAACAGATAGAAGAATCAATTATAGAAACTCAAGCTAAAACTTGTGTAATTCCATCAGCTCCAAGGAGGACGATAGAAAAGGTAAAATCTACTATAGTTACACTCAAGCATGCACCTATACCTACTTCTACCTCAATATCTTCATCATACCAAAGGGATCCACCTCTTGATCCCTAGCAGAAATGACCACCTCATCAATATAATCAATGATATTAAAGGTGGAAACAGTTTGTGGGATTAAAGAATAATGTTTATTCTTTCCAGAATGAACAAGTTCCTGGATACTTCATCTCAACCCTGGAAAACAATTTGGTTCAGTTTCCAAGACTAATGAAACCAAATAAATAAGGTGATGATGATTTTCTGAATTATTTTCCCTTTCACAAGATGTTATGGAATACCATCAATGAATGTTCTTTTTTCAAGGACCTCTTGCAAAAGATGGTAGATTATGGACAAGTTAAACTGAAAAGTTCATTAGCTCATGTAGAATGTGTCACTGCTAATAATCAAGGGGAAGATGGAGAATGACATGAAGTCAAAAGTAAAAAATGTACAGAAATATAATGATTGGATGATCAAGAAAATGATCAAACAGACTCATTCCATTTTATGAGCATTGTTGAAACAACAGATTTTTTCATCCACCACTCCTGCCATAAAAAACCACCTTCATGAAAAGGTCATTCCTCAAAGAAGCAAAGTGATCATAATGACAAAGGGAAGTCAAAAGAAGATGAGTTCATGTTAATTCCAATGTTTTCCTTGACCCAAGTAGATTTCATGCCATCTATTTCAAAATTACTGGAACCAACCCACCAAATGGAACAATCATAATAAACATTTCAAGAAAAATCTTCAGCAGATGAAGAGTTGATCTTTGGTTCCATCAACGTTATCCACTTAACAGATCTTCATGCCAATGGTGATTTTGATTATAATGAGTCATAATTACTTGTACCTAATTGGGGAACCATAGGTAGTGGCCAGAGTCAAGGATATAGTGGAAGACATGGGAATTATAGAAACCACCATTTTATCTCTACCCCTACTCGAACCATATATATAGCAGAAACTCACGGAAGAGGCCTTCTGTGGGATCCACAAGAATAATGAGCTTCTTCCCTGCAAGATAGGTTTGGTTCTGAAACAATTATTTTAGAGGACCGAATAGAAGTCCCATCATCTTCTTGTTAGAAAGTGAATAGACCTAGTCATTCTAATTTTCCAAAGCCCAGAGTATTTCTAGCTTCTTCTCCAACATAGGGTACGTCTACATCAGAAGCATCAACATCCAAAACACTTGCAAAACCACATCTTCATGCTAGAAAATACAGACCTTTGAACCAAAAGTTTGATTTCATGAAACAATTGGCTCAAGTATTGTACATGTTATCAATTTTTTATACCTTCAGTCTATCAAAAGACATTCGAGAAGCACACAATGAGGCTTTATTGAGTCCTAAAGAGTTCAAAACTGATGTCGCTGCAGCTGAGGATTACTATATAGAGAATTATCCTACAGAATGTCATCCAGACATATATTTTACAAATGAAGATGATGTTGTACATGGAAATATTAGACCCTTGTATTTTTCTTAGAAAATTCCATGATGTATTCATTTGATGGGCCTTCATTGATAATGGTTCTGGAGTCAACCTGACTCCCATTCATACACTTTGTCAATTAGGACTAACTGAATCTGAATTATCTCCTTCTACAATAATGTTGCAAGCTTATGATAAGAATGACCAAGAACCTTTTGGAGATATTAAACTCAGAACTCAGTTTAGATATCGTGTGTCTAATTAAGATTTCATGGTTGCTCGTTAGGAAACAACTGTCAATATTCTTCTTGGAAGGCCTTGGTGGAATCAACATGTAGCCATAATTTCTTCATACCACAAACGTCTAAAGTACTATTTCAATGGTCAAATTGGGATATTGTATGGTGACAAGGATCCATTCAAAACATGTGAATATCAATACATTGAGGAAATGTTTTATCACACAAAATTAAAGGGATCCATGATAAATGAGATGACCCTAGTTAATACTTTGAATGGATTGGAAAAGATTGCAAAAAAACCATTCATACATTTGAGTATAGATTATGTGTTACCTATTAATCAAATTGAAATGGTAAACCCATATCCAAGCACTCATCCAATAACTTCCATAATGTCCATTATGGCGACTAAGCTTGATAGCATGGGAGAAACTGTTGATCATCCAAGAAATGATAGAAGACTAAATGGAGATGATTTCATTTCATTTGTGGAACTACAAAAAGGCTAAACTTCATCAATCAGAGTAGATGAAATTATATCACTTCTAGGGGAATTCAATGATGTCGAATCTCAATCTATAATTTCTTCTTTATTACCACAGGAAGACCCTTTATCATTAGTAGGGTCAGATATGGTGGCCTCTTCTCTAGGATGTTCAAATAATAATTCCCCTTATAACTCTGGGAGTTTTTCCTCATAATCTACTATGAAAGTAGAAAAAAAAGAGGTCACACATAATGGATTAGAATAGGAAGATATTTGGGATGCTCCTCTATTATTTTATGAAGGTGTCTCTACCACTGTGGATGAGCTCAGAGAAATAAATTTGGGTACAGAAAAAGATCCACTCCCCACTCTATTTAGTGTGTCTATGGTCTTTGAATATAAAGAGTTATATAATTTATTTTTAAATCAACTTAGAAATATATTTTCTTGGAATTATACTGAAATTCCATGTCTTAATCCTGATGTAGCCACCCATCATTTGGGTCTTCCAGAAGAACATCGTGGATTCAAGAATACAGCAAGAAGAACACACCCAACTGATTCCTCTAAAATAGAAGTTGATGTTGATAATATTATAAAGGATGACGTTTTTCAGGAGAGATAAATGTCCCAAATGGATGGCCAACATTGTCCTAGTGAAAATAAAAGAATAGTCAAATTAAATATTTCATTGATTTTCGAAATCTTAAACGACAATGTCCTAAAGATGATTTTCTAGTTCTGATTACATAGCTTTTAATTGATTAAACATATGGATATGTAGCTATTTCATTCTTGGATGGATACTCTGGGTATAATCCAATCCGTATGGACTCAAATGTTGAAGAATATAAAACCTACAGTTCCCCAGAAGGTGTGTTTTACTATCGGGTAATACCCTTTGGTTTATAGAATGCAAGTGCAACATACCAACTTTTAGGGTAACATTAGGAAAATTCCTTGGATTCATTTTATTCCAATGTGTTATCAAATTTGATCACGAGAAAAAAATAAATCCTTGGTATGTCACCTCAAAATTTGAGATAATTAATAGGACTCCAAGGACACTAGGCCTATATTCTGCGCTTTATCACCAATTTGGCAAGTAAGTTTTTACCCATCACCAGATTAATGATGAATGGAGTCACCTACCAATGGACTGAAGACTATCAAGAAGCATTTTATACCCTCAATAAATATCTATGGATTCCACCAGTATTATTTCAACTTGTTGAAGGAAGACCACTTATTCTCTGTGTGACATATTTAGAGCAATCACTAGGTGCCTTCTTCACCCAAAATAATGATGTTGGGAATGAAAATTGTCTCTACTTACTCAGTCAAACTATTATTGATGCATAAAATAGGTATTCAAGAATTGAAAAGTGATTCATGAAATTAATATTTGTAGTTAAAGAGTTGAGGCACTACCTGCAACATCATGTGGCCTAATCGGTATCTCGCAATAACCTGCTTAAATTTTTCCTCATTCATCCTATGCATAAAGGGAATCTGGCATGGTGGGAAGTTATTTTTCAGCAGTTTTATATCATGACTGTGCCTCAAAAAGAAAAAAAAGGACATGCCCTGGCTGACATTTTTACTGAGAATCCATCTGTGGAAGATACATCATTAAATACTGAACATCCTAATGAAGCGGTCTTCTCTATTCAGGATAATTCCAAAACATGGGAAATGTAATTTGATGGTGCTTCTCGAAGTCAAACTAAGAAGATAATGGAAACCCCTAAACTCAACAAATTGGGGTTACAAATTGTCCTTATCTCCCTAGTAAAGGTAGTATTTCCTTATTCCTTCGAATTAACAGAAGGACGAAACAACAATGAGGTGGAGTAACAAGATCTCATTATGGGTTTTGTATTGGCACTTCAGGTGAAAATGAATCACATGAAGGTAAAAGGTGATACAGTATTGGTAATCAAGAAAATCAATGGAGAATATTCTATCAAAAAATAAGATCTAATCCCTTTGGGAGATTACATCATAGGGTTAATAGTTGAATTTACCTTAGAGTCGACACTGTCTTATGTCCCATGATCACAAAATTCCCAAGAAGATTCACTACATAATGTAACTACTGTCTTGGAAGATCCAAATCTGGATGAGATAGTCATTAGTATAGCCCATCGTTGTGTGTTTTCACCTTTTTTTCAAACCAGAATGGAGTAAATTAATAAAATCAGCCCTATTTCTGAGCCATTTGGCCATACCGTGGGATGGAGAACATCCATTACGGAATATATTTAAAATGAAGTAATAACACCTAATAGGGCTGAAAAAAAATATATCTATCGAAAAGCATCGAATTTTACTCTTTATGATAGTCCAAACCACCAAAAGATCCTCTACTATCAAGGTTTTGATGGAATTATCTTCATATGTATTGATGGAGAAGAGACTATAGATATCATGAAAGAAGTACTTTTAGGAGCTTGTGGTTCCCACCAGTCTGGGTGCTGACTTTTTAATCAGATCTTATGGCTTGGATACTTTTGGCCTTCAATAACGTAGGATTGCAAAGATTTCACTATGAAATATCATCCCTGTCAAGTGCATGCCAACTTCATTCATCATCCCCAAAAGTTTCTACATACAACTAAATACTTTTGTCCATTTTCAAAATGGGGAATGGTTGTAGTATGACCTTATCCTCCATCTACAACTAAGAAAATAAAGTATATCATTTCTGTTACTGACTTCTTCTCTAAATGGTATGAGGCAATAACTCTCAAATAATTCAAAGCCAAAAGAATTGTTAGTTTTTGTAAAACTAACTTCCTCAATAGATTTGGTGCCCCTCATATTATATTGATGGACAATGGCACCAATTTTGGTTCGATTGTGGTAATGAACATATATCAAGAGCATAATATCATATCAATAAATTCATCTCACTATCATGGAATGGATAATGGAAGATAGAGGCCTTTGAAAAGACCCTATCAAATATACTCTATAATATTGTGGAGAAATATAAGAAATCATGGACTGGTAAAATTTTGAATGCTTTATCAGCTTTTTGGACAACTACTCATACTGCCACCCAAGAAACTCTTTATTCCTTGGTATATGGAACAGAAATAGTTTTTCTAATTGAAATGCAATTTCCTTCAGTCAGAGTTACAATCTGTGATCAGTTGTCTACAGATGAGAGATCTCAGAAATGGTTCAATGATCTTGAATGATTAGATGAGAAAGATTTCATACATTGCATCAAATAAAATTCTATCAGAATATAATTTCATGAGATTTTAACAAGAATGTTCTCCATTGTTTATTTCTACATCGAGAATCGGTATTGGTCCTTAGGACGCCAATGATAACAAGGAAGAAACCACCAAAGGTTGAGCCAAATTTGGAAGGATCTTATTCCATACATAAGATTTAGTCAAATAGAGCTTATTCTTTAATCTTAATGGATGGAGAGCTTATTACAACTCCAACCAATGTGATATTCTTAAAAAAA
Organism: Viscum album; assembly: GCA_963277665.1. Taxonomy (NCBI): domain Eukaryota; kingdom Viridiplantae; phylum Streptophyta; class Magnoliopsida; order Santalales; family Viscaceae; genus Viscum; species Viscum album. The sequence goes on along the minus strand of CAUJRU010001930.1, from coordinate 2,520 downwards.
TACTTTGTGTTGTTGTATAAATCATCCTCACTGCAAGACTTAAAACTTCACAGTACAATGTCCTAGCTGCAAAACATAAAAAACAGCACTTCCCTCATGTCCTGACTACAGGAATGAAAAACCGGACAATATAACATCATAGTTTTAGGACATTAAACTAAATAACCACCATAACCATCCAAGCTTCATGACGTTAAAATACATAGTATCTTGATCCTTAACGCATGATGTTAAAATCCATGACATCATCTTTCCTCGTTACATGACATTAAATTGTACGACAAGTGTTTTCTCTATTTAATGATTGAAACTTCAATAAGAAAACATCATTAACATCATCACTAATCCATTATAGCACTTGAGTCCCTCTCTTTCCTATGTTTTAGTTAGATCTCCATAAAGACCTTATTTCAAGAACTACGTATGGATTGATTCATATTTTCAATGAGATACATAGAGACGCCTAAATCTCCAATTTTGGGCCCATCCATAATCACAAAATCTTCGTATTTTATTTTATCCCTTGTATATGAATCAGAATCTATAAGGAGTGATTTCTTAAGATATATTATTGGGTCATTATACCATTTTATGTCTTAAGATTTACCATTCTCTCAGAATGTGTCAAAATCCACCATTCTTTATGTTAAACTCGATTTTCATGAGGAATGATTGCTTCAAGAACTATATGTGGCTTCATTCTCATTTTCAATGAGATTAGTAGAGACACCTAGATCTCCAATCTTGGGCCGAGCCACAATTAAAAAACCCCTTTATTTTTTTATAGGAATCAAACATGTATAGGGAATGTTTAAAGAACTATGTATGGCTTTATTCATGTTCTCAGCAAGACATTTTGTTAATCTTGGGTTTTATCCCTTAGTCCATCTACAAAAAATATTTTGTTTCATATCAGTTAATATTTTTCCTTACCGCAAGATGTTAAACTACAAGGAAATATAACACCCATATTCCTTACTTGTGTCACCTTTGTGTTATAAAATAAGTTCTTACTACTCCTTGTTTCTCACACCAAGCATAGATTACGTGGGCTTAGGAATTGAGTAAAATGATTATTAATAGGAATAAGGTGATTAAAATCCTTATAGGGTTATTAATTTCATCCCTACAAGACATAAAACTACAAAGTATAATGTCCTCACTGCTTGACTTAAAATTGCATAGTATAATGTCCTCATTGCATTAATTTACACTGCACATCACAATAGGAATTCAAAAAGAAAAAAAAAGAATGTCAATATTTTATATACGAATAAGATCTATGTAAGGGATTCCAAATTATTTGTCAATACTGATTCAAATATTCCTCATATGGATTGATCATTACCTCCTTCCATTTTTCACACTCCCAATCATGAATATTTTCTGGTCATCAAAATCTTTCTTACAGTTTCTAGTGATAGAGTTTCTAATATTTATGAACTCTTTTTCTTGACTATGTAACACATTCCCATAGATTTCCTTGCATAATTTATCTACATAATGGTTATGTCAGTCAAAAGATTACATTATTTGGCTATGCAACATATAACCCATTTGGCCCTGCATAACACAGCCCCCACAACGGGTTCTTCAAATGATTGTAACTTCATTTTTTGTTATAGTGTCTTTGTTCCATCAAACATTGATTACAATATACAAGAATATGTATTTTAAAAAATTCATTCTGATATATTTTTCCTATTATATTTCTTTCAATATGAAACTCTTCAACACCATGGTTTACAAATTTCCCTCTTTATGTGTTCAATGTAGTATGACATAACCTTGGAATCACTTGGACACATATCACATACTATTTTCATTTCTATTCCTATTTTTATAACCTAATACTATAGAAATCACACCACCTACATTTGGGTCATACCTTCATAGAAGTACTATTCCTCATATTCTATGGAAATCATGGTTGGAAATACCCTTTACATATTCAAGTACCTTTTTCCATAAACCAAACTCTATGGTTCAGAAAATATGAATCTCTATAAACATTCTTCGGATTTTAGCAGTAGAATGTCATATTTTTTAGATATCTTTTACATAACTATGCAACACATTCCCTTAGGTGGCCTTCCATAAGTTACCTACATAATAGGTCTTTTAGTAAAAAGTTGGTACTATTTGGCTATGCAGCATATTCCCCAGTTGGCCCAACATAACACAACCCCTATAACAGGTTTGATAAATAATTTTAACTTCTTTCTTTTGAAAAAATATTTCTTTAATGCATTTAAATCTTTTTTTATATCATTCTTCAGATTTAGAAATTCGCAAATCAAAATTTACCATTTTCCCTTCCATACCTGAATATGATAGTATTTTTCCAAAAAAATTATCAAGAAATTGGGAGAGTCTCATACCTTTGGGTAGAGCTAAAAGGCCTTAAATTAATGCCACACAATTTCCTCACTACATGACTTAAAACTGCATAGTACAATGTCTTCACCACATGGCTTAAACTGCACAGTATGATATCAGATTTTCTCCTTTTAAATAAAA
>CAUJRU010001929.1:0-103427 GCA_963277665.1 Viscum album | reverse complement strand
GAAGTGGAAATTGTGAAATCATTTATTTCTAACCCTATCAGTATATAAACTCAAAAATATTACTCTTTAATTTATCCAATTAATTTTATTACTGTGTACAATGAATCTTGGGAATGCACTCACACCATGGATTAATCTCTTATCTAAGAACGTACCCATGAATGGAGAGTGATCATCCTCCACATCCCAATGTCGAGTCTATATAGATCATAGAGATCTCATTGTAAGTGATTCTCACGGTGATTAAAAATGAATGATGCAAGATGTTGGATCTACGATGGAAGAACCTAATGATTCCTACAATGATATTCATATATTTGTGGAAAACATGTTGATAAACGTTAGAGGAAAACCTTTCTTGACTCCAACAATGCAACAATGATACAATGTAAGTGAATTTTTGGATCCATCAATAAAGAAATAATTCAGGAAATATAAATCATTAATTGATTAAATTAATTATAAATAAAATTAAATGACCCTGCACTTGAATCTGGTGTTCTATCAATTTTCTATTTCCATTTCTTCAATATCATTTATCCTAGCATTTACCATCATGTAAACATCATATTGATCATCTATTGGGATAAAAATGAACCTTGGGCATGAACCATCAAACACTTTTTCTATGATTGGAATGTACAAGTAACATCCTAGGTAAATAAAGAATATTACATTTTCAAATTTATTAATATTTGTGAATAAAATATTAATATTATTTTAAAGGGGATGCTATGTTTGATGGATTTCCCAATACGCAACAACAAGCTTTTTTGAAATCTTACGATGCACACTAATAATATAATAATATTATTGAAAATGGTAGTAAACTCCTAGCTGATGTAATGTAAGAAATTAACAGAACTAACTAAAAAGTGATTATATATGCTTTTCATATATTTTTACATTTAATAAATAAATTTTAGATGCTTAAAATGCGAATGAATCCAATTTTAAGCGTAATATTCTTTAAAAGGTCGATTAACCGCCTTTTGTTGGAGAACCCTTTTTTAAATCCGCTTTTCAAAAATTTTATATGTTATATTTTACCAAATAAAATTCTTTTTTAGAATTGGGATTTCAAAATTTACTTTGTATAAATTTTTGGTATTTTTCCGATAAAGTTCATTTTTTAATGAATAGTGTGAAGTGTTGTATTTTAATTCAAAACCTCCTTTTAGTCTAATTTATTTATATGGTCTAATTATATTTTATTTTGTTTTAAAGTGTAATAAAAATATATTTTTACCATTTAATACAATTTTGGTCATTTTAATTAATTTCAGTTTGAAATTGGACATAAATAAGTGTTAATCTTTTAATAGATATTGTTTCTTAAAAACACGCTATTTGTTTTGACAACGTGAATTGATTATAAAATTAATTAATGAAACTTCTATTTTTATAATTTGGTAAAATTGATATCATTTTTGAATTTGGAATATCAAATATAGCATAGGGTGAATTTTTGGTATATTTCTGACAAATGTTCATTTTTAATAAATAGTGAAAAAACTGCATTTTAATTCAAAACTGCCTTTTCATCCACAAGATTAATATAGTTAGATTGTCATTTTAATTGGTTTTAAGGTGTAATTTTATTATGTTTTTATAATTTAATACAATTTTTGTCATTATATGTAATTTCACTTTTAATTTGGATGTAAAAACAAATCAATCTTTTGATAGATTTTACCTCTTAAAAACCCGTCTTTGGTTTTGACAACAGTAATTATTTTAAATTAATTTCTACAATTTATGTGTTTGAAATTTCATAAAATGGATTCCATATTTGGAATCAGTAGTTCCAAATTATGTAATTAATACTATTTTTTGGACATTATGAATAGTAACGATGGTAATTATCTTTAATTATCGAGATTAATTTGTAATCAGGTAGTTAAGGGTAATAAAATAATAAACTAATAATATAAAATGACCCGAAAATGTGTCCTAATACTACTGTTTGTGTCATGGCCGACCATGGGATTCCTTGTGCAAAACTTTGGGACCCCATGGAATCACTTTTGGGTGATAATGACATTTTATTATATTTTTTTTAATGGGAACATATAACCAAAGTATGTAACACCTAAGTAAAACAATTTTAATTTTATCTACATAAATTATCTATTAGACTATAAATAGTAATTGTAAAGATAAAAATATTTCCTACATCATAGTATTTGTTTTATAATTTTTAGACATTAAATAAATTAAATTTTTAATGACACCATGATGATGATGCGATTACCTCATTAATGAACGATTTAAATAAAATTAAAATATATTGTAAAATATAAGACATAAACTTGTCCAAGACATATTGGATGGGTGGATTTAGAACCCTTATAACCTTATCCTCAAAATATATAATTGCGATACCTTTAAAATCCGAAACTCATTATATAATAAAGTAACATTTCTTGACTTTCCAAGAGTGCCCCTCCTCCCTCTTATAAAATCCCCCACCTCTACCATCATACCCACACATATCAAGACATTGGCTCGGCCAAGTTATGCTCATTTTATCTCTACACATCCCTCTATTTATCCTAGAAGCATCACCTTATGCAGGAATCTCTTCAAGAAACCCATTTGGTTCAAATCAATAGGAGTTACCCGATTTGAAGGTAATGTCTTCTATAATGATATTTTGTTTTATTTTGATTCTCCAACCCCATAAACTATTTTTATTCCTTTATTTTGTAACAAAAAAAGTATATTCAATATAATAGTATGTTTTTATGAGAAATATTTTAGCTACACTTACACACACCTCCGTCTAATGGTTAAAGAACATATTGTTTATGTGGATGGTGAATTACTGCCGCACGAAACGATGATTGTTCAGTCTTATTTTAACACCTTTCATGGTGGCCATAAAGATGTCACTATATTTATATATGATATATATTATGTTTATGTTTTATATATGCTTTTGTATTTTTCATTTATTCCATACCTTTATGGTTTCCATTATGGGTAAACGTGATATCTTCATTTTAGGAAGTGCAGACTACCGCCCCCTCAAAGTGTTTTGATTCGTTAATGCCATATGTGGGATGTATAAAGTATGGAGTTAATGATATTATATATATATATATATAATATTATAATGGAATTATAATATACCTTTAAATAATTATGATTTCATTCCATTAAATACGAAATAGAAATGAAAGTTGTGTTCATGCGTACGTACGGCTTACCGTCTTCATGAACGGTGTATTTCATTTCTTACCTCTAAATGTAATGTAATATTATAAATTCATTTATATACTGGATATATATGATATACATGATATCTACATCATGAATTTAATTCTGTATTTAATGGATATTTTACCACATGAACAACTTGTAATTATAAGAAGTTTATTTTTGACTCAAGTACCAATGATTGAAAAAACGACCATTATTAACTAAAATAATTACATAATGTTCATAAAATGGTAATAAATGATATAAAAATAATAATTAACTCAAAAAAGGTTCTTAAAAAATTATAAATTAACTCTAATTTATTATTCAGGAGATTAAAGAACAATCGAGTCAAGTCGGACACGAGGAAAGGGATCATACCTCTCTCTTTCTTTTTAAGTACTCTCTTTTATGTCATTTATTTTAAGCTCATCTTTATTATGTTTGGGGATGTTATTTTATATTAATAATTCTTTAATTTTTATGTTCATATTATTAGATACCCTATTTGATCTCATAAATCCATTTTTGGATGTTTTATGTGGCGCCGTTAGGCTGCCGAGTTTTCTAAGGGATTTTTCATCTCACTTTATTTCTAGTAAGATTTATGCTACATTTTCCACTATTTACTTTGAGTGGTGTATGTACTTCCCATTATTCTACTCTTTGTGTAATATACTTTCGTTTATGGGTATTTACATCAATGTTGAATAGTCCTTCTTTCATGGGGTGTACGCTTTGAAAGTTACCCAAGTCGGTAAGGGAACCTTTCACCCTCCTCTTTTTAAAAGACTTATTTTGTTATGTATTTTAATTCACATATTCTTATTTTGGGATATGTTCTTATATATACTTATTGATGTAAATTTTATGTCCAAGTGATGAGATACCATTTTCTCTCTCATCAACTCATTTTCATAATTTTAATGTGACGCTGTTAGGCTGTCGAATTTTTGCAAGGGAACTTCTTAACTCAATCCTTTGGGTAAAACCTGTACTCCTTGAATCTGTCATTATATGAATATGTTTGAATGAATCTGATTATTTTACACTTAATATCCACTTATATTGGGTTTATTTATATTTTTCACACATAAATTATGTAATTGAGTTATCCTTAATATAAGGATACTGTCTTTGAATGAGACTTCGTCTCAATCTACTTTAATTGAGGCATATTTTGTTTTATACACAAATTTTTTTTATACGGTGTATAAACGCCTTTATCTTTTACTTTTATTCAAAAAGAATATTTTAGTATGAATTGTTTTACTAAACAACAAAAGGGAATATTTTTTTCTTACGTATGCGGCGACAACGACTTCTCCGCCGCCGTGACCATTATTGGAGTTTCGGCTTACTCTACAAGCCAAAATATTTTGAAAGGAAAAATAAATACCATGTTTTAATTTTCTTTTATTTTGGTATTGAAAATGGTTTTGATAATGTTTTTACCATATTAATGTGTTGTATTTATATCTTGTGATTGAAATGTAGAAATGTTATGTTTCCTTTATGCATGTTTTATGTGATACGATTATGTTATGGTTCGTGGGAATTGTATATGAAGACGGGGGGTTCCGTGATAAACTAATGGCGGGTGAGCCCGATATAGCTCTCCAATGCATTGGGTAATGTGAAGGGTTTAAACGATTAGGTTTCTCTGAAGATATTTAGGTAATATACGATGATAGGTATTCCAAACGTAACCATAAGGGTTACTCCCTACGAAAAAATGTTATGAATGTCTCAAGTTACCTTTATGCCTTATAATTTCTACGAGTTATTCATAAATATTATGATTTCATGAGGTATGATAAAGTGCCTTTGTTTTATGAGTACAGTATTATTTCATTGATTCTTACGTATACATGGACTAATGTTTTATTTCCATATTATTATAACCCTTAATGATCTTTTTATGCTCATCCCAAGTTTTTGAAATGTTTTTCACATGATATAAAGTGGAATAGGGTCAAGGATGGGATCAAGGAAATGATAGTCTATCTAAAACAAGGAACTAGACATGACTCTTTTGTTCAAGCATTTTTATTTTGTGAAAAAATTGAAACTGAGTAGATGTGTCTACTTTGTAATCTTTAAGATGTAATAGTAATGTCCTAATTTTCTAAAATACTAAACCTGAAAAGATCCTCAATGTGAATTATTCAATTTAATTCAATATTAAGTAATTTTTAATGCCGAGTCCTTATAGTTGGTATCAAAGGCCGGTTTAGATAACTTTGGATGTTAGAGTGTTGTTTAAGAATAAGTGACATGTTGTGTATAACCACAATGGGTATTATATTAGATGGAGTCATTGTTTTTTTAAAGTTAGAATGAGTTTGAGATAAATTCGATAACTAAATCTTAGTGTTTATCTTCCTCATTATTATATGATGATTTTATTGGTATACTCACACTGACCTTTTTGGTTTTAGTAAATTTCTGGATCTAGCAGGCACCAAAGTAACAGTGGATATGAAGGAAACTGTGACAGTTTTCTGAACGAGCAATTGAATGATATGGGAGCTGCAATGAGGAATCTTGTATTTATCCTCAACCAACTGTCTAGTGTCGTGATTGACCACCTAAACCTTAGTGATTTTTATAAGGAATCATATATGTGAGAAACAAATCCCTATGAATGTTCAGGTAATGATTATAAAGGTAAGTGTGTTCAAAAACCTATGTGTCAATGATGTGGAAAGAAACACCTATGAAAATATTTCAAAGGGATATAAAGATGCTATAGATGTGGAAATGAAGGTCATAAAGCAAGAGCCTGCCTTGGAAAAAGGAAGCATCCAGTTGACTCAAGGAAATGGAAAGAAGATCTTTCTGAGGGATCAATTTAATGTTTTAAATGTGGTGTGCATGGTCATTATGCAAACACATGTCCTATAAAGAAGTTTCGGGAATGAGATCACTAAGATCGTAAAAATATTCGTTTACCAATACCTATTTCCATTCTGATTGAGGATGAAGAAACTGACAATGACCAATGAAAGTGTGGATTATTTATTAACAAATGTTTTCCTATTATTGGAATCTTAGGATATGATTCATGATTTTGTTTTTAGTAATGAAGTATTTCAGAATAAGTTATAAATGAATGGTTAATGGATCATGAAGAATGTTGAATGAGTAATAAGTCAACATATAAGGGATTCAAGAGTTATGTTAGATTTTAGGATGGTGAAATTATTAAATGTATTAAGTCTCTTTTGATGATGGGGTTACATTAGAAGGATTTTTATAGTATGTGTAATCCTGATGTTTGATATATGAAAATTTTATTCATGGAATATTTATCTATTCTTCTGTGGAAATAGTTATAAAGAACCATTTGGGTTTATATGATCCTTGAATTTGAGGCAATTACTGGTTAATACATTTTGGGTTGCAAAATGAATATTATTAGATAACCATTGTGGTAATATATGTTATGGTTATTTTTGAAGATTTTATCTCTTTTTGGAGGAATTTTTTAAGAATTATATAGTTTTGGAAAAAGGAAAACACATAGACCGTGTGACAACCTATCACATCGGACGAAGCTGCGGAAATCGAACCCACAACCAAAGTGCAACTGGTATTTATCGCCTACCACTGGACTACATGAAGTCCCTGGTTAGTTTGACTAATTATTTTTAGTTAGATGATTTTATGGATCAAGAGTAAGTTGATTTTGGGTTATCTATGGAAATGATTAACCTATCATGGAGTATATGTGATTAGGCTAATAACTTTTCAATACGAGACTTTAAGAGAATATGATTTTATTTGGAGATAAATGTTAAGATTTATCTTGGAAGACTATGTGATTAAATCCTTCAGAGATTTGGGTTTCAATCTTAGTTTTGGTTACTTTGAAGAATTTTATGGATAGTTGTTTATTTAATGGTCTTTGTTGAACTTTGGTTATTGTTTGACAAATTTTGGAGATTAAGAATAGATTTTTTTTATATAAGATTATCCGTTTTGGGGATTATCTGATCTTGTACTAACCTTTTTGGTTTTGGTTTTAGTAAAGGTCTAAAAACATGGGAAATATATAGTTTTATTTTATGGATCATGTGATTCTCATGAATTGGATTATAGTACTCTTAATATGAACAAGTCTTCCTAAATACTTGTCTTTTGGAGAAAATATGAGTTTGTGTAAGAAATCTAGTAAAAGTTGAAAGTCAACAGGACAAGTAATTATGTTTCCTTATGTTTTAGTTAAGCTCATAAATAAATTCCTCAATGAAAAGTAACTTAAAAAATGTTGTCTGTTAATTTTTCCTATAGGGGAATCAAATACCGTTTAACCCATCACAAGTTTTTGATTTTCTAGTGGTTAACATTCTCCTAAACATGTTTCTATCACTCTCCATTAGAACATAAACCATTGTTTTTTATCTTCCATATCCATGTTTTTATGGAATCCTATTACCTGTTGTCTTGGGTGACCATGGTACATTTCTTTCTTTCTTTTAAAGTGATATTTCAATTTACTCCATTTACGATGTGGGGCTTTCAATGAGGTTTCCAAGCCCAATTTTAAAATTGTGAGGACACAATTCCCAAAAGGTTGGAAGGATGTAACATCCCTGGAAAATAAAAAATATTACCTTTTCATATTTTTTAATATTTGTGAATAAAATATTAATATTACTTTAAATGGGACTCTATGTTTGATGGCATACCCAATACGCAACAACGAGCTTCTTTGAAATCTTATGATGCACACTAATAATATAATAATATTATTGTAAATGGTAGTAAAATCCTAGTTGATGTAATGGTAGGAATGAACAGAACTAACTAAAAAGTGATTATATATGCTTGTCAAATATTTTTACATTTAATAAATAAATGTTAGATGCTTAAAATGCGAATGAATCCGAATTTAAGCGTAATATTCTTTAAAAGGTTGATTAACCGCCTTTTGATGGCAAACCCTTTTTTAAATCCACTTTTTAACAATTTTATATGTCGTATTTTACCAAATAAAATTATTTTTTAGAATTGGGACATCAGTATTTACTTTGTATAAATTATTGGGTTTTTTTCCGATAAAGTTCATTTTTTAATGAATAATGTGAAATGCTATATTTTAATTCAAAACCTCCTTTTAGTCTAATTTATTTATATTGTCTGATTAAATTTTAATTAGTTTTAAAGTGTAATAAAAATATATTTTTACCATTTAATCTAATTTTGGTCATTTTAATTAATTTCACTTTGAAATTGGACATAAACAAGTGTCAATCTTTTAATAGATATTGTTTCTTAAAAACACGCTATTTGTTTTGACAGTGGGAATTGATTATAAAATTAATTAATGAAACATCTATTTTTATAATTTGGTAAAATTGATATCATTTTTTAATTTTTAATATCAAATATAGCTTAGGGTGAATTTTTGGTATATTTCTGAAAAATGTTCATTTTCAATGAATAGTGAAAAATACTGCATTTTAATTCAAAACTGCCTTTTAATCCAAATTATTTATATAGTTAGATTGTAATTTAAATTGGTTTTAAGGTGTAATTTAATTATGTTTTTTATAATTTAATAAAATTTTGATCATTATTTTTAATTTCACTTTTAAATTGGATGTAAAAACAAATCAATCTTTTGATAGATTTTACCTCTTAAAAACCCATCTTTGGTTTTGACAACGAGATTTATTTTAAATTAATTACTACAATTTCTATGTTTGTAATTTGATAAAATGGATTCCATATTTGGAATTATAAGGTCCAAATTATTTAATTAAGACTCTTTTGTTTTTGGACATTATGAATAGCAACGATGGTAATTATCTTTAATTATCGCGATTAATTAGTAATTGGGTAGTTAAGGGTAATAAAATAATAACCTAATAATATAAAATGACCCCAAAATGTGTCCTAATACTATTGTTTGTGTCATGGCTGACCATGGGATTCCTTGTGCCAAACTTTGGGACCCCATGGAATCAGTTTTGGGTGATAGTGACATTTTATTATATTTTTTTAAAAGGAAAGTATAACCAATGTATGTAACACCTAAGTAAAACAATTTTAATTTTGTCAAAATAAATGATCTATTAGACTATAATTAGTCATTGGAAATATAAAAATATTTCCCACATCATACTATTTTTTTTATAATTTTTAGACATTAAATAAATTAAATTGTTTATGACAGCATGATGATGCATCGATTACCTCATTAATGAACGATTTAAAAAAATAAAAAGATAATGTAATATATAAAACTTATACTTGTCAAAGTCCTATTTGATTAGAGGATTTATAACCATTATCACATTATCCTTGAAATATATAATTGTGGGACCTTTAAAATCCAAAACTCATTATATAATAAAGTAACATTTCTTGACATTCCAAGAGTGGCCATCCCCCCTCTTATAAAAGGCCCCCACCTCTACCACCTTACCCACACATCTCAAGCCATTGGATCAGCCAATATATGCTCACTTTATCTCTCCACATCTCTATATTAATCGTAGAAGCATTACCTTAGGCAGAAAGCTCTTCAAGAAACCCGTTTGGTTCAAACCAAGAGGAGTTACCTGATTTAAAGGTAATGTCTTCTCTAATGTTCTTTTGTTTTATTTTGCTTCTCCAACCCCCTAAACTCTTTTTATTCCTTTATTTTGTAACAAAACCTTTATAATAAATATTCTAGTATGTTTTTATGAGAAAGAATCTAGCTAAACTTAGACACACCTCTGTCTAATGGTTAAAGAACATACTGTTTCTGTGGATGGAGAATTACTGCCTTACGAAATGATGATTCTTCAGTATTCTTTTAAAACCTTTATTGGTGGCCATAAAGATGTCACTATATTTATATATGATATATATTATGTTTATATTTTCCATATGATTCTTTATTTTTCATTTATGGCATACCTTTATGGTTTCCATTATGGATAAACACGATATCTTCATTTTAGGAAGTGCAGACTACCACCCCCTCAAAGTGATTTGATTCGTTAATGCCATATGTGAGATGTATAAAGGATAGAGTTAATGATATTGTATATATGATATTATAATGGAAGTATAATATACCTTTATATCATTATGATTTCATTCAATTTAATATGAAATAGAAATGAAAGTATCGTTCATGCGTAACTACGGCTTACCGTCTCCATGAACGGTGCATTTAATTTATTACCTCTAAATGTTATGTAATATTATAAATGTATTTATATAATGGATATATATGATATACATGATATCTACCTCATGAATATAATTCTGGATTTAAGGGATATTTTACCACATGAACAACTTTTAATTATAGGAAGTTTATTTTTGAATCAAGTACCAATGATTGAAAAAACAACCTTTATTAACTTAAATAATTACATAATGTTAATAAAATTGTAATAAATGATATAAAAAGAATAATGAACTTAAAAAATGTTCTTAATAAATTATAAATTAACTCTATTTTATTATTTTGGGGATTAAAGAATGATCGAGTCAAGTCGGACACGAGGTAAGGGATCCTACCTCTCTCATTCTTTTTAAGTACTCTCTTTTATGTCATTTCTTTTAGGCTCATATTTCTTATGTTTGAGGATGTTATTTTATATTACTCATTCTGTAATTTTAATGTTCATATCATGAGAGACCCTATTTGATCTCATAAATCCATTTTTGGATGTTTTAAGTGGCACCTTTAGGCTGCCGAGTTTTCGTAAGGGATTTTTCATCTCACTTTTATTCCAGTAAGATTTATGCTACATTTGCCAATATTTACATTGAGTGGTGTATTTACTTCCCATTATTCTACTATTTGTGTAATATACTTTTTTATGGGTATTTACATCAATGTTGAATAGTATTTCTTTTATGGGGTGTACGCTTCGAAAGTTACCCAAGTAGGTAAGGGACCTTTCACCCTCCTCTTTTTAAAAGACTTATTTTGTTATGTATTTTAAATCACATATTATTTTGTTGGGATATGTTCTTATATATCCTTATTGAAGTAAATTGTATGTCCAAGTGATGAGATACCATTTTATCTCTCATCAACTCATTTTGTAAATTTTAAAGTGACGTTGTTAGGCTGTCGAATTTTTGTAAGGGAACTGTAATGGCCTGGGTTTTGGGGGTCCATTACTTTGTGAAAATCTCGTTTTGGGTTTTTGGGTCTGGGAATCATGGTGGTGTAGGCCTACCGGTAGCCTTTGCCTACCGGTAGCAGGCCTACCGGTAGCTCGGTCTACCGGTGGCCGCAGCCTACCGGTAGCTGCAACCTACCGGTAGCTCGGCCTACCGGTCGCTGCAGCCTACCGTTAGCTCAGCTACCAGTAGCTGTCACCCACCGGTAGCTCTCAGCTACCAGTGGCTCTGGCCTACCCCACGGGTTATTTCTAGTAGCACTCCCTTTTGTGCAAATAGGGTTTTAAACCCTATTTTGACCTATTTGAGCGTGTTTTAAAGACCCGTAACATGCATAAGAGTTTTAATTAAATACTTAATCAATTAATGAGTCATTTTAAACCACCCGACCCCCATTTAATGACAAGTGGAGCCGCGTGATCAACCCACGACCTCCACGTGTTATGCGGTTTCGCGTTCTCACCTCAACTGTCCGCGACTCTTATAAAATAAGGGTCAGCCATGGTTTCTCCTTTCCTCGATCACGGCTTTTCACAAACAGCTTCTGGTGCATTGGGCGCGCCGCATCGTTATCCATAAAGTTCCTCGCCCGACCTAAACGTCGATCATCTATCAACAAGTAGAGAATTTCTCCTTCGCCTCTCTCTTTTGTGTATCATGCGGGGTGGGCGTGTTTCTGTTATGTAGAATTGGGTAAACCATACCTAAATGAAGACAATTAACTGGTTTCTATAAAGAAAGATGGGGGGCTATGATTGTTGATGTTGTTTATATTATGACCATCATATTGAGTTGTGCTGGCTTATGCCTTCTGAAAATCGAGGTCGTCAGTGGTCGTTGTTTGTGCACTAATGAACCCCTGATGATGTTTTAAATGACTTGTTTGTGGTTGTAAACTCATGCTGTGAAAATTAAATTGGTTAACCATGTGTATTCAGCCAAAAAAATTGAGGCACCAGGATCATTCCATCTGTGATAACCCTGGTTAAAACACATGAAAATTTAAATCATGGAGTGTGTTAAGTCTTTTAAATCTGAAAATACTAGCATGACCCTGACTTGTGTTGATGGTGGTAGTTGGTTGTTTTCTTTTCGGGCCGATTTTTGGGAATGTGGGAGGGGATGGGATCCCCTGTCTTGTACTCTTGGTGGTTGTGTGAATTTGGTGATGAGATCCCCTGTTGTTATGGATTCGGTGGTTGTGAGTTTTAAAACTCGATGGTTACTTGTTTATATCACAACTTGGGGTGGGATCCTCTATTGTTGAGAACCGGGTGTGGGCGTTATGGTTGATGCTTGACTGTTTATTTTCCTGGACTTGTGCCTATGCTTGCTAGTTTCCTAGTAGTGCTTGAACTCAATTGAACATTATCACTGAACTTGAAACAAGAATGGGAAAAATGGGTTTTGTTGGAGAAAGTCGTGACTTGGGACTTGGACGTAGTGGTGTTGTGATCTGTAGGCTGGTTAGAAAAACCTAGGCTTTGGGCGAGTGCTTGTTACCTATATCTATACTTTTAGTTTTGTGTTTCTTATTCGCGCCCCACCCAAGTTGAGAACTTAGTGCCGAACACCCCCATTTCATGGGGGAGGGTGTTTTTCCCAACACTATTCTTAGTGGCTGGTTATTAGCTCCTTTTCTGCTCCCTTTCCCGGATAGCCCAAGTATCTTCGGGTAGGCTGTGATGGCCTGAGGTCCATTATTAGCCCAAGAACCTTCGAGCGGGGTAGTGTGGTGGTTGGACAGGTGTGTGCGGCAGGTGGTTTCCCATGTGTCTTCGGGATGTGGCCTAGGTGTCTTCGGGTGTGGCAGTGGATTTTCTAGCCCAGGTGTCTTCGGGTATGGTGGTGGTTGTTCTGGCCTAGGTGTTGCAGGCGTGGTTACATGTGATAGTTGTGGCCCAGGTGTTTGCGGGAGGGATTCGGCAGTGGGACTGCGTGTGGTAGTTGTGGCCCAGGTGTGTGCGGGCGAGTGTGGCAGTGGGACTGCGGCGAGGATGGCTGGATTGGTCCGATGCGTGGGATGTCTCAATAACCAGTGGGAAAGTGGCTCGGGGTTCCCAAAAATCGATGTGCTCTGATTATATATATTACTTGACTTGCGTTATTTGGGGAGTGTGCCTTGGTGAGGCCTGGGTGGATAGTTTACCTTGATAGGTGTTTGGTTTAATCTTTTTTTTTCTCACGGGACTTTAGTACGTTTCCCCCACTTGTGCACGAGAGTCTTTGGTTTTCCCTACTGAGTGTACTTGTATGCTCACCCTACGTATATAAAACTGCTTTCAGGTTTCCAGAAGGACTTTGGGGATCATGGAGGACCATACTAGCTCGGACCTTTGGGGCAGTTGCAGTTGTTGCTTTTCCTCTTTGGTACTTACCTTTGTAGTCACCTTTTGTACTTTGTGGCTTTACTTTTAGAACATGCATGTGGGAATGGTTTATTTCTTTTCTTTGGTTTTACTTTTCTTTAACCTTGGTGTTGTTGAGTTTCATCATCTCATCTCTCGATCTTATAAAACAAAAAGGGGTAATGCCTTCCATTTGTGAGAAATTTCTATACCCTTGGTGCTAGTCGCCACTCTGGGACCTATTGAAGGTGGGTTTCGGGGGTCATTATCTCTCCTTCAACATAAAGAAGGAAGGGTCTGGCAATCTGCTGACCCTTCCCTCATTTTGGTGAAGGCGGGTCATGACAGAATGGTATCAGAGGCTGATGGTTGAGAGATAGGATGGAGTCTAGAGTTAGGCACAGTGAGGATTGCATGGGATGGTAAGGCAACAGTGTTGGGTGACCTTGACACGTGAATTAGGCCAGGGAAGACCGGCTAGGACACGGGATTTTAGGCCCCCCGTGATCCGATGCAAGGACTCTGGACCTACCGAACGACCAAGTGAGGCCACACTGATTGCAGGGTAGAGACCCTAGGAAAGGTACATGCATCATAATGACTTGTGTTCTTGAGTTTCTGGTATATCTTGGGAATTAAGAATAAATTAAAATTTTAAGAAGTTTTAAGAACGATATTCTGCACTACTTGGGCTTAGGCATTCCTTGTCTACCTTGCAGCTATGGAACCTGGAAGGCGACCACGTGTGGTACGGGCGATCGAGGCCTCGTAGACTACATTGGCCGATCGGCAGAGAGCTGATCGAGAGGAAGAGGACGACCAGTGGCAGAAGACTCTTCGGGCCTTCCAGCGACAGGCCCTTGAGAAGTATGAGGGCAGCACCTCCGACATGAAGACGGAAGGCTGGCTAGAGGAGCTAGTTATAGATTTCGGCCTGATTCGGGCCCCCGCCGAGTACTGGGTCCCTCTGGCCGTCTGCCAGATGCGGGGATCGGCGCGTCAGTGGTGGACACTTTACCTGGGGGAGAGGAGAGAGTCTGAGGTGGCTTGGGCCGATTTCGAGAGGGAGTTCCGGGCGAAATTCCTCTCCTCAATGATGAAGGCAGAAAAGAGACAGGAACTACTCTCCCTCCAGTAGGGGAGTATGTCCGTGAGGGAGCTAGGGCTCAAGTTCAAGGACCTCCTACGTTTTTCTCTGGACCACTTTCCTGAATAGGAGTCTCGGGTAAGACGTTTAGAGGAGGCACTCCGACCCTCCCTCCAGTATGCTGTTACCCCCTTCACCCTGCTGACGTACTTGGTGGTCCAGAAGAAGTCCAAAGTGGTGGAGAGGATGCATGATCTAGGAGGAGTGTCACGAGAGGGGACCCAGCTCAGACCATTGAAGGGAAAGGCCATCAGCACGAGGCCTCTAGCGTCAGGACTCTCCAGGTTCTGACCAGTAGGGAGCAGACCACAACAGTTTTAGTTTCGATCCCCCGGCCCTCGCCCTTTTCCTTCGGGCTCGGGACCGCGGTGCTTCATCTGTGGGAGCCCTGGACATCTCCGGAGTCAGTGCCCGGACCAGGTGCAGTACGGTGGTGGTGGACAGCCCCACCACCCACCCTAGCAGCAGCTTCCATCCAGACCTTTCCAGCAGCAGCAACATGGACAGCGAACTCCCACTCCTCCGAGGGCAGACGTAGGAGGAGGAGGCCGACCCTAGGGCGCTCCTCAGGGACCTTGACCGAGGCATGGTCGGGGAGGTGGCCGGCAGCCGAGGGGCAGGAGAGCTGGGTGTGGACATTTGCACGCCGCAGAGGCAGTAGTTCCGGCAGGGCCAGAGGTTGTTCGAGGTATGATCAGTCTGTCTAGCACTCTTGCTTATGCATTATTCGATACCAGAGCTTCACACTCCTTTTTTGCACCCAATCTAGCCCGCGCCTTGGTTTTATATGAGGAGAGACTTCTAGTGCCCCTGGTATTGAGCACACCAGTTGGAGGTCAGACCAACTTTTTGTTTGTTTGTCGGGGATGTAGACTAATGATAGGGACACATCAGTCGGTTAGGGATCTTCTTCTGCTACAGATTCAGCCATACGATGTCATCCTAGGCATTGACTAGCTATTCTCTGTGTGTGCCGTCATCGACTGTTTCCGAAGAAGGGTGGTGTTCTCGGACTTGGACGCCCGGCGTGTCACCTTCACCGGCGAGCGGAGTAGTCCGAAGGGAAACAAGCGAGAGGAACCTCTCCTCTCCTTATTGACCGAGATGACAGTGGAATCAGTAGATGCTGAAATGGTGGAAGTTCCAAGGATATTCCGTGAGTTTATGGACGTCTTCCCTGAGGAGGTGACGACTCTACCCCCTTGGCGTGATATTGAGTTTGGGATAGACCTGCAGCCCGGCGCTCGACCAATCTCAATGGCTCCTTATCGGATGGCGCCTTCAGAGCTACGGGAGTTGCGGATCCAGATTGACGATCTGATGAAGAGGGGTTATGTTCGCCTGAGTGCGTCACCGTGGGGTGCTCCAGTCTTGTTCACAAAGAAGGTAGATGGTAGTCTCAGGTTGTGTATAGACTATAGGAGGCTGAATCAGGGGACGATCAAGAATCACTACCCTCTTCCGAGGATAGACGATCTTTTCGACCAGCTGAAAGGGGCAGGATGGTTCTCGAAGATCGACCTGCGGTCTGGGTACCACCAGCTAAGAGTGAAGGAGGGAGACATCCCAAACATGGCCTTCAGGTGCAGGTATGGACACTTCGAGTTTGTAGTCATGCCCTTCGGTGTTACAAACGCCCCAGCTGTGTTCATGGGGCTTATGAACTCCATCTTCCAGGAGTACATGGATTGGTTTGTGGTTGTGTTCATCGACGATATCCTGATCTATTCGAGGTTAGAAGAGGACCATGTAGAGCACCTGAGGACAGTTTTGGAGGTCCTCCGACAACACCAGATCTATGGGAAGTTGTCAAAATGCAAGTTCTGGACACGGGAAGTGCGATTCCTCGGCCACGTGGTGTCCGAGCAGGGGTAGCGGTGGACCCGTCAAAGGTTGAGGCGGTTGTTTCTTGGGTATCACCCAAGAATGTGGCAGAGGTCCGTAGTTTCCTTGGGCTGGCAGGTTACTATCGGAGGTTCATACCCAACTTCTCCCGAGTTGCGGCCCCTTTGACAGCCCTGACCAAGAAAGACCTGGTTTTTGTGTGGAGTGAGCAGTGCGAGTCAGCCTTCAGCTATCTGAAAGAGAAGTTGGTTAGTGCCCCAGTGCTGAGATTACCAGAAGAAGGGGTGGCCTATAAGGTGTTTTGTGATGCTTCGGGACAAGGCCTGGGATGTGTGTTGATGCAGCGACAAGGGGTGATCTCTTATGGGTCCAGGCAGCTACGCCCCCATGAGCATAATTACGCCACCCACGACATGGAGCTTGCAGTGGTCGTTTTTCGCTAAAGTTATGGCGGCACTACCACATCGGGGAACAATTTGTGGTCTTTACGGATCGCAAAATCTTGAGATATATCTTCTCCCAGCGGGACTTAAACTTGCGACAGTGGAGATGGGTGGAGTTCCTCCAGGATTATGACTTTGAGATCTCTTATATTGAGGGAAAGGGAAATGTAGTGGCTGATGCCTTGAGTAGGAAGACGCAGAAGGATGCGGTCTGAGAGTCCGCAGACGCCTGGAAGGAAATGGAGGAGTTGGCTGCCTTACACCTGGATGCGAAGATGGATAGCGGCAGAGGCTGCTTATATCAGATGATAGTGCAGTCATCTCTGTTTCGACAAGTGGAGGAGTCTTAGTGGGGAGACCCGGAGTACGAAGTGATGCGTGATCGAGTTGACCAGGGCAATGCTCCGGAAGGATGGATAGAGGATGGTTAGAACTAGATGCTTTTCCAGAAAAGGTTGTTTGTTCCAGGAGTGATGCACGACAAGGTTCTCAGTGAGTTCCACAACTCACCCCTGGCGGTACACCCAAGAGTTTACAAGATGTACCAAGGGCTGAAGAGGCAGTTCTGGTGGCCCGGAGTTAAGCGAGTGGTGGAAACGTTTGTGGCCAAGTGCTTAGTGTGTCAGTAAGTGAAGGTTGAACACTGAGTTTCGGGCGGCCTACTACAGCCCTAGATGTCCCCGAGTGGAAGTGGGATGACATCTCGATGGATTTAGTCACGGGACTACCCAAGGACCAAGTGGGATACGACGCCATCTGGGTGGTAGTGGACAGGTTGACGAAATCGGCTCACTTTCTGGTGATCAGGGAGTCGAGTATTGTGGACGCTTTGGCACAAAAGTATGTGGATGAGGTGGTGCAGTTTCATGGAGTTCCGAGGTCTATAGTCTCGGATAGGGATGCACGGTTTACCTCGTGAGTCTGGAGAGGATTGTAGTTTGCGTTTGGCACCCAGTTACACCTTAGCACTTTTTTCCATCCCCAGACAGATGGACAAACAGAGCGCACTATCCAGACCTTGGAGGATATGCTATGGGCATGTGTTCTGGACTCAGGAGGATCATGGGTGTGACACTTGCCCCTGGTAGAGTTCTCTTACAATAATAGCTATCACTCTACCATCAGTATAGCCCTGTTTGAAGCCTTGTACGGGAGGCCATGCCATTCACCTGTGTGTTGGTCCAAAGTAGGAGAGTCAGGAATCCTTGGCCCGGAGGTGGTGCAGAACACAACGAAGAAGGTTTAGCTCATACGGGAAAGGATGAAGGCGGCCCAGGACTGACAGAAGTCGTATGCTGATACCAAGAGGAGGCCCTTGGAGTTTGAAGTTGGGGAACACGTGTTCTTGAAGGTCTCCCCTCAGCGTGGGCAGTGGAGGTTCGGCAAGGGGAGTAATCTTTCCCCCAAGTTCATCGGACCCTTCAAAGTATTGCAGCAGGTCGGCGAGGTGGCTTACCAGTTAGCATTGCCACTGCAGCTACTGAGGATACATGGTGTCTTCCATGTGTCCCAGCTCCGTCGGTATTTGCACGACGATTCACACATCCTTGATTGGGGTGAGCTGGACATCGAGGACGACGTGACCTTTGTGGAGAGACCAGTGATGATCGAGGATCGCAAGGAGAAGGTGCTTCGTGGGCAAACCATCCCCTTGGTTTGTGTGTTGTGGAGACATGGTGGGCTTGAGGAGAGTACATGGGAGAGGTAAGCACAGATGCATACCCAGTACCCAGAGTTGTTTTGAGTTTGTTCCTGGTTTTACCTGTTGTGGTAGAACGTTTTGTCTTTTGGCCATGAAATGTACTGGTTTTCTTTCCTCTGTTTGTGTGTGAAAAGACCTGGCTATGGGGGAGGAGAGAACCCGACCCCTAATCAAGACACATTAAGGTGGATGCGATTAAAGCCGTGCGGGCGAGTTAGTACCGCCCAAAGCGGATAATATCTTGACATGGGGAAGGAGACTCCCCAACCCACATGCCCAGGAATTTTGGCATGGTATGTTGCTTGGTTCTTGGTGGGGAAATGTTTTAGTTAGCATGGGTTCGCTCCTAAGAGGTATCTTTCGAGGTGGTTGTTCGGACCCTCTCTCCCCTTCTGGTTTTGTTTTGATTCTCGAGGAAGAGAATCGTTTAAGAGGTATCTAATGTAATGGCCTAAGTTTTTGGGTTCCATTACTTTGTAAAAATTTCGTTTTGGGTTTTCGGGTCTGGGAATCACGGTGGTGTAGGCCTACCGGTAGCCTTTGCCTACCGGTAGCAGGCCTACCGGTATCTTAGTCTACCTATGGCCGCAGCCTATCGGTAGCTCTATCTACCGGTAGCTCGGTCTATCGGTAGCTTTGTCTACCGGTAGCGCAGCCTACCGGTAGCTACATCCAACCAGTAGCTCCACCGACCGGTAGCTGCAGCCTACCGGTAGCTTGGCCTACCGGTAGCTTGGCCTACCGGTAGATGTAGCCTACCAGTAGCTCGGCCTACCGGTCACTGCAGCCTACCGGTAGCTCAGCTACCGGTAGCTGTCACCCACCAGTAGCTCTCAGCTACCGGTGGCTCTGGCCTACCCCGCGGGTTATTTCCAGTAGCACTCCCTTTTGCGCAAATAGGTTTTTAAACCCTATTTTGACATGTTTGAGCATGTTTTAAAGACCTTTAATGCACATAAGAGTTTTAATTAAATACTTAATCAATTAATGAGTCTGTTTAAACCACCCGACCCCCCATTAATGACGAGTGGAGCCGCGTGATCAACCCACGACCCCCACGCGTTACGCGGTTTCGTGTTCTCACCTCAACCGTCCGCGGCTCTTATAAAATAATGGTTAGCCATGGTTTCTCCTTTCCTCGATCGCGGATTTTCACAAATAGCTTCTGCTGCATCTGGTGCACCACATCGTTATCCGTAAAGTTCCGCGCCCGGCCTAAACGTCGATCATCTATCAACAAGTATGGAATTTCTCCTTCGCCTCTCTCTTTTGTGTATTATGCGGGGTGGGCTTGTTTCTGTTCTATAGAATAGGGTAAACCAGACCTAAATGAAGATAATGAGCTGGTTTCTATAAAGAAAGAAGGGGGGCTGTGATTGTTGATGTTTTTTATATTATGACCATCTTCTTGAGTTGCACTGGCTTATGCCTTCTGAAAATCGAGGCCGTTGGTGGTCATTGTTTGTGCACTAATGAACCCCTGCTGATGTTTTAAATGGCTTGTTTGTGGTTTTAAACTCCTGATGTTAAAATTAAATTGGTTAACCACGTATATCTGGACAAATAAATTGAAGTACTAGGATCAATCCTTCTATGATAACCCTGGTTAAAACACACGAAAATTTAAATCATGGAGTGTGTTAAGTCGTTTAAATATGAAAATACCGGCATGACCCTGACTTGTGTTGATTGTGGTAGTTGGTTGTTTTCTTTTCCGGCCGATTGCTGGAAATGTGGGAGGGGATGGGATCCCCTGTCTTGTACTCTTGGTGGTTGTGTGAATTTGGTGATGGGATCCCCTGTTGGTATGGATTCAGTGGTTGTGAGTTTTAAGACTCGGTGGTTACTTGTTTATATCACAACTTGGGGTGGGATCCTCTGTTGTTGAGAACCGGGTGTGGGCGTTATGGTTGATGCTTGACTGTTTACTTTCCTGGACTTGTGCCTATGCTTGCTAGTTGCCCAGTAGTTCTTGAACTCAATTGAACATTATCAATGAACTTGAAACAAGAATGGGAAAACTGGGTTTTGTTGGCAAAAGTTGTGACATGGGACTTGGACAGAGTGGTGTTGTGATATGTAGGCTGGTTAGAAAAACCTAGGCTTTGGGTGAGTGCTTGTTACCTATATCTATACTTTTAGTTTTGTGTTTCTTATTCACGCCCCACCCAAGTTGATCACTTAGTGCCGAACACCCCCATTTCATGGGGGAGGGTGTTTTTCCCAACACTATTCTTAGTGGCTGGTTATTAGCTCCTTTTATGCTCCCTTTCCCGGATAGCCCAAGTATCTTCGGGCAGGCTGTGATGGCCTGAGGTCCATTATTAGCCCAAGAACCTTTGGGTGGGGTAGTTTGGTGGTTGGCCAGGTGTGTGCGGCTGGTGGTTTCCCAAGTGTCTTCGGGATGAGGCCCAGGTGTCTTCGGGCGTGGCAGTGGATTTTCTAGCCCAGGTGTCTTCAGGCATGGTGGTGGTTGTTCTGGCCTAGGTGTTGCAGGCATGGTTACATGTGATAGTTGTGGACCAGGTGTTTGCGGGTGGGATTTGGCAGTGGGACTGCGTGTGGTAGTTGTGGCCCAGGTGTGTGCAGGCGGGTGTGGCAGTGGGACTGCGGTGAGGATGGCGGGATTGGTCCGATGCGTGGGATGTCTCAATAACCGCTGGGAAATTGGCGTGGGGTACCCAAACATCGATGTGTTCTGATTATATATATTACTTGACTTGCGTTATTTGGGGAGTGTGCCTTGGTGAGTCCTGGGGTGGATAGTTTACCTTGATAGGTGTTTGTATTACTGTTTTGTTTTCTCACAGGACTTTAGTACATTTCCCCCACTTGTGCGCGAGAGTCTTTGGTTTTCCCTACTAAGTGTACTTGTATTCTCACCCTACGTATATAAAACTGCTTCAGGTTTCCAGAAGGACTTCAGGGATCGCGCAGGACCGTACTAGCTCGGACCTTTGGGACAGTTGCAGTTGTTGCTTTTCCTCTTTGGTACTTACCTTTGTAGTCACCTTTTGTACTTCGTGGCTTTACTTTTAGAACATGCATGTGGGAATGGTTTATTTCTTTTCTTTGGTTTTACTTTTCTTTTACCTTGGTTTTGTTGAGTTTCATTATCTCATCTCTCGATCTTATAAAACAAAAGGGGTAATGCCTTCCATTTGTGAGAAATTTCTATACCCTTGGTGATAGTCGCCACTCCGGGACCTATTGAAGGCGGGTTTCGAGGGTCATTATCTCTCCTTCAACTTAAAGAAAGAAGGGTCTGGCAATCTGCTAACCCTTCCCTCTTTTTGGTGAAGGTGGGTCGTGACAGGAACTTCTTAACTCAATCCTTTGGGTTAAACTTGTACTCCTTGAATATGTCATTCTATGAATATGTGTGAATGAATCTGATTGTTTTACAGTTAATATCAACTTATATTGGGTGTATTTATATTTTTCACACATAAATTATGTAATTGAGTTATCCTTAATATAAGGATACCATCTTTGTATGGGACTTCGTCTCAATCTCCTTTCATTGAGGAATATTTTGTTTTATACACAACATTCTTTTATATGGTGTATAAAACCCTTTGGATTTGACTTTTAATCAAAATGAATCTTTTTATACGAATCGTTTTACTGAACAACAAAATGGAATGTTTTTGTCGTACGCATATGGCCACAACGACTTCTCTGCCGCCGTGACCATTATTGGAGTTTCAACTTCATCTACAAGCCATAACATTTTTAAATGAAAAATAAATACCATTTTTTAATTTTCTTTTATTTTCATATTGAAAATGGTTTTGATAATGTTTTTACCAAATTAATGTGTTGTATTGATATATTGTGATTGAAATGTGGAAATTTTATGTTTCCTTTATGCATGTTTTATGTGATACGATTATGTTATAGTTCTTGGGCATTGTATATGAAGACGGATGGTTTCGTGATAAACAAAGGGAAGGTGAGCCCGATATAGCTCTCCAATGCATTGGGTAATGTGAAGGGGTTAAATGCATAGGTTTCTCTAAAGAGATTTAGGGAATATACTGTGATGGGTATTCCAAACATAACCATGAGGGTTACTCCCTACGTAAGAATGTTATGAATCCCTCAAGTTACCTTTATGTCTTATGTTTTCTATAAGTTATTCATAAATTGTATGATTTAATGAGGTATGATAAAGTGATTTTGTTTTATGAGTAAAGTATGATTTCATTGATTCTTACGTATACATGGACTAATGTTTTCTTTCCGTATTATTATAACCATTACTGAGCTTTTTATGCTCATCCCAAGTTTTTGTAATGTTTTTCATTGGACATAAAGTGGAATAGGGTCAAGTATGGGATAAAGGAAACGTAAGGATATCTAAAACAAGGAACTAGACATGACTCTTTTGTTCAAGAGTTTTTATTTTGTAAAAAAATGGAAACTGAGTAGATGTGTCTACTTTGTAATCTTTGAGATGTAATAGTTATGTCCTAATCCTCTGAAACACTAAACCTGAAAAGATCCTCAATGTGAATTATTCAATTTAATTCAATATTAAGTAATGTTTAAGGCCGGGTCCTTACAATAGAAGTGGTTTGAGAGAGGTCACATAAGAATTTATAATTATTTGATTATTTATTTATTTATATACACATTATTTCATTTATTTTCCAATTTATGTTTAATAGCTATTTAAAATGTGTTTTTAGATATAATTCTTCCTCATTGTATTCTCATTCACATAATAAAATAGATTAACTTTGTGAACAAAATAAAATAAAATATCTCATCTGGATATTCCAAGGATTCAATAAAGATAACATAAGAGTACACGCTGTATTCTAAGAGGTACACATCTTGTACTAGTGTTGAACACCCTATAAATTAATTGGGGATTAATTCAAACCAGGTGAATTAAATACACACATCGAATTTAATTATACACCATGTGTTGATTATTCTATCCTGTTGCATGTTCATATGGTGTAAATGTTGTGTAGCCCTTATACATGGTGGACAACCCTGCTGTCACAAATAGTCCATGTATGGTTTACCCAGCAAAAAAGACGAGTGACCATGTAACTCGGAGAAAATAGACCATGTTGAAATTTTATAAGTCAAGTACTCTGATTTTTCACATTCATGGTTTTCATGTCTGGTACATAGACATGTTTCTCAGATAAATAGGGACAAATGTAGATGATATGTAACTTATTTTTACACACTTGTAAATATAAAAAATTATGCATAATTAAAATTAATTTATTATACTATTTAATTCTTATCAACATGTGTTTGTGTGTGGCCATTATGTTTATAGAAAATTCCATGTGATTAGTTTTAATATATATATGTGTGTGTGTGTGTGTGTCTGTGTGTGTGTGTGTGTGTATGTGTATGTGTGATTAATTAATTTCGTCTTAAGGTTCATATATAAATATCATATTTGAGTCATATTATAGTTATTACTCTAGATGAATTGAAGAATTACAGATGATAGAAAAACCATGTAATTATTTTAATAATAAAAACGTAAATACATGTTGTTATAGTACAATATAATCCATGTATTCTATATGTCAAAATAGTAAACAATTTATGGGTATAATAGATGTTTCATAAATTTGGGCAAGTATTCAATGTATTACATCCATGGTAAATTTATGTACACAGATCATTTTAATTAAGGTTTTTTAAATTGATTAAATTTATTATAGAATATTATATCAAGGATATTCTTATGAGAATTAAGATAAAAAATTTATTTATAAAAAAATTAATTAATTTATTCAAGTGCGATTTATCATAAATAAGAACGATTATAATTTAATATTAATTTTATAAAATTTATAATTCATTGCATGCATGTGGATGATCATGGGGATAGTACTGAACTTTTCTGTGATTGGATTCATATAATATATTATTAAATTAAATTGGTGTCCTATGTGTCATCACTCATATCAATTTCTAAGGGCATGTATACCCATGGTTTCATTTATCTTAACCCTTTCCCATCACCTACATGTTACTAAAAGTATATGTAATGGATGGATCTCCCATGTTAATTGAAGTGATTCTTATTTATATATGAGGCAATTCCTATCTAAAAGAGTTACATAGGTGGATATGAGGAATGTTATAAGAAGGACATTAAGTGGTTCAAGGTGTTCTCCCATAAGCCAATTGTTATACTATCATCCTCTATAAAAACTTATAAATACTAATATCTCTGGATCATACAACATTATTTTTTTATTTCTATCATGTTTAATGGTAATATCATTCGAGATATTTTGTCGTGATCATATGAATTAATGAATTAATAACAATACAAGCCTGAACTAAAAATAATTTTTCTATGCGTAAATATAATGTAAAAACGTAATCACATTTGTAAATCCAAATAATATTAAAAATAATAAAATAACAATAATAATGTATAATTTACGGATAAAAGAATAAAACACCTTATTAGTGTATATTATGTTGTTATCACCCTCCACTATATCATTTAAAAGAAAAAAAATAGTTCTGTGATATTGACCAGCCAATGTTGGGGGGATATAATTTATTAGGGAACATTAACGTGATGTTTAGGGTAAATATAACATATTTCACATCAAGGGATTACTAACAATGTATGAAATAGTGTATATAAGAGAAAATATTCTTGGATATATAATTTTCGGATTTTAGGATTGGGGTGTCTAGTCAACATATAAATGAACTGTGAGTTAATGTATTTGTATTTGGTAATTCCATATGAAACACAATAATGATTCTTGAAAAACCAATGATGGGGTAATGATAAGGGAATATGAATTCATACAGCTAGAGTATGCAAGAAACATGATATTATGAAGCCAATGGTGAGAGATAATAGGTTTCAATAAATTAGTGGGATATTAAAAAATATAATATTTATTTATATTTATAATTTTACTAGATAATGTCATAAATTTATTCGAATATTAATATTTGAAACAAAAAAATTAAATTCAAACATATCATTTTGATCCAGACATGGGAAATATAACCTTATCATTGACATAAATTTCCATGATTGGGAATGGTTCTTACTTGTTATCCTTCTCCATGATAGAAAATTGTATATATTGTAAGAACGAATTCCAAAAGAACCTAAAAATGAGTCTAGTGATGATGATTTATGTCTCTATAAGAAAAATTTGAATGATTCTACATATTTTCAATGTCTTATGCTATCTTTAATGACCAATAAACTCTAGATGAAACGTGAGTACATGGATAAATATTGCATGATGTCTCAACATTGGGATATCTATCCAGATAAGGAGAGATAATAGAGATATGAGATCTCCAATAAATTTTTCATAACTTTTCTTGGAGATTCTGCACTATATGGGCCTCATATAGTCATGCTTATTAGATACATTAAACACTGAGACATATTAGGGATTAAATTATTTGATTAGTTTCATAGTGGTCTCAAAATTCTTCACTACAAAATACCTTCTCCTATTTTATTATTGAATACAATTTGAGTGAAAATGATAATATTATTTGAAAAATTCTTCGTCAAATTTACAAATTTCATAAGGACATCAGTTGTGACAAACAGATGGTCTGTATAGTGAATAAAAAGGTAAGAACAAAGTAATGGGGAAGATGACTCACTAAAAGTCTAAATTCTTAAAGCACCATGTTTCATAGAAGAGAAAGATATAATGGAAGGGTAACAAAATTGAGGCAGTATGTTTTTCATGTTGCAGGCAAGGCCACTAGAATAATGAACTGCACCCAAATACTATTGGAATCTAAAGGTGAATTCAATATGAAATGTATTATTTCAATATATACAAAATTTGTATTAATACATTTTTTGGGGATCAAATCCTTATCCAAATGCAAGAACCATGTAAATTTTGAAAGATTTATAGATGAGAGGTGGATCATAATCTTTGCAATAGTGCGAGGTTGTATAATAAAGTCGTTGGTGACTAAAAGAATTCGTGGACAACATGAATGTTTTTTGTTTTAGAATATATTTATTATTTACCATCTTTTACCAAGAAAATAATTTTTATATCATGCCATGATGTAGATGGAATTGTTTTTATGTGTTGAAATATTTTTTGTCTATAAAAACATAATAAGTTATGTTATAGAATATTTCAATAATGGTATTTATGTTTTTGGTTACAAAAAACAAGTATTGTAAATTAATTATGAATCATGTTCAAATTAAACTTATAAAAACAAGCAATGGAATCATCATATTTTTAATGAAAATGAGTGGATTTTGAGAAATATATATCACGATGGTTATTTAGAGAGTTATTTTCTAAAACAACCTGAATGATTTAATTCTTGATTATGAGGATAATTGAACAAAAATATATTCTATTGATATGGCTAAACAACCAAATTTCTTCTAGGATGGGTATACATAGATGTGTGTGGACCATTTCCAGTAGAAGGTATAAGTTTTTATACATAAATCATAAATTCTAATGATGAATTCATTAGATATGAATTAGTCAATGTGATGAGGTATATGTATGCGTCCTTTGAAAAAATAAATTAATTCAATAATTGACTACATAATCAACATGGAATGAATAAAATTAAGATTTGATAGGATTTAGCTGGTGAGTATCTTAACCAAGTGTTTTTCATCATTCCAATAGTGTTTTGAATCTATCTCAACTCACTAAACGTTACACACTATAGAGGACATTATTAATTAAACAAGGAAATGTACCTTGTCAGGAATGACAAGGTCAATGATGATTCATTCTTATATTGCATTATCCTATTTGGGACATGCATTAAAACCCATGGAATATACATTAAATATAGTACAAAATAAAGTGGTAAAATAAATACCCATTGTGTTATAGAGTAAAAAGAAACCTATTTTATCACATACGTGTCAATGGGGGTTAGAGGAATTTTTTATGGCCTTATTAGGTAACAAAGAAGAACCATGTGGATCAATATGTATCTTTATAGGGTATTATAAGTAAAAAGTGGATACAACATATAAACCCATCCAAAAATAAAGTGATTATCTCTAGGTAAACTATCATTATTAAGAGGGATCAAATAATAAAAAAAGGATAGAAAGATAAATATTAAATTTAATGAAGTTATAGCTCATGAAACATAGGAGTTGGTAGAGGAATATATTATATAGGTCCCCATGGAAGATGTTGTTCTTGATAAAAAAAATTATGATGTTGGAGAACAATAGAGGTATGAGAACTAGAGAGATATTGTTTTCTAGTCAACAATTATGGTGACTAATTATTGGATGAAAATGATGAACCAATCACATACAAATAGGTAGTATACATCTCAGAAGTAGGATGATCAAAACAATATATGAATTTTGAAATGGATTCTATATATCATAACAATGTTTGGGTTTTGGTTGATTGTCTAGTTAATGTAAATCTCATAGAGTTCAAATGGTTATTCAAGAGAAAAATAGACATGGAAGGTAATTTAAAAATCTATAATTTACAAAAACTAGATAAATAGTTTAAAAATCAAGGAATTTTCTAGGATGAATCATTTTCACCAGTTTAAATGTTTAAATTCATAAGAATTATACATTTAATAGTATCTTAACATAACTATGAAATGTGGCAGATGACGTCAAAATTCATTTCCATAATGGGAACCTTCAAAAAGATGTCTAAAACATATAAATAGAATGGTTTCTTACTATATATGGATAAAAAAATCTTTTCTAGATGTAGATATCCATTTATAGGTGGATGTAAGCATTCAAGTCATGGGAATTTCGATTTAGTGAACAAATAAAATAATTTTGTTTCATTAAGAAAAAATATGAGCCATGTGTTTATAGGTTGTTTTTTTAGAATTGATTCATTATTTATGTAGTATAAAATTATTATATATTGCATATTGGAAATGAAATTATTGTCTTATAATCTATTATGTATTAGTTAATTTTTTTTATCTTTTATAGAATTAGGTGATGCTTTCTATACTCTATGAATCAAGATTAATCATGATAGATCCAAGTGGATTCTTCGACTATGTCAAATAATATTCCTTGACTTGATACTACAGATATTTTTTATAGAAATTCCAATATGGGATTGATTGAATTGTAAATTTTTTTATATAATTATATGAAAATGTGTTCTCAGACATAAGAGGAGGAATATAGAATGAGTAGTATCCCATACGCTTTAGTGATAGGATCAATCATGTCTGTTATGTTATTACTAGACTTTATGGTGTCTATTAATTGATAATGGTTGGAATATATCAAGAATATCAAGAAGAACGATATTAATCATTAATTAAGGATATCATTAACTATATGATAAGAATTGTGGATTTTTTCCTATTGTATAGAGTATATGAGGTGATGATCATTAGGGGATATATAGGTTCTAGTCATTAAATAGATTAAAATGATTTTATGTCATAGTTGGGATGTGTTTTTACCCGGAATGGAGGAAATGTGACCATGTAGTGTTTAAAGAAGCTATTTGTCACTAGTTCTAAATTGGATTTTAGGTATATATGATCTTTTGCGATAGCAGAGAAAGATATTTATATTGAAAACATTTTTTAGAAGCATTATAAGGAACTTAGTAGTATAGAACATATCGCATTGCAATATGATAATTCTATAGTGGAATCTCTTGCAAATTTTCCATGGTCACAACAATGTTAAAAAGATTAAACCTTTAAACTATCACATATTTATGGATTTTTATCAAAATGGTGAAGTTTTTGTGTGAAGTGTATCCAAATAAGAGAAGGTGTTTAAAAGAGTTACCAAAGCCTTATCTCATTAGAGGTATGTTTATCATGTGAGAACTAGAATACTGAAAGTTGTTAGGAGTTTCCACTAGACCAAGTGGTAGTCTATTTGAGTTGGTTCCCTAGAACCAACATATGTGTACTTTATGATAACATGAATTAATTGTTATGAATACTAATAGACATTTAATCACTTCAAGATTTATCCTATTGAAAACATAGTCTATTATAATTTCTTATGAGTGGATATCACACTAAATGTCCATTGCAGTTCCCTACTATGAAAAGAACCCAAAAGTTCGATGACATTACACTTAAATATATTATCAATTTCATGTTTATATTATTTAAGGGACACAAATTAATCAAAATTTT
This sequence comes from Viscum album, assembly GCA_963277665.1. Taxonomy (NCBI): domain Eukaryota; kingdom Viridiplantae; phylum Streptophyta; class Magnoliopsida; order Santalales; family Viscaceae; genus Viscum; species Viscum album. The sequence continues at coordinate 73,445 of CAUJRU010001929.1, read as the reverse complement.
TGGGTCATAAATTCATATAAATTTTAGGAAAATTCTTATTGTGTACACCCTTGGTAATATCTACGGTAGGATATTATAACAACGAGACCCCCAGTTAAAAAAACACATTCATATGTTTCACTAGATGTTCATATATTCGGACATTCCTATTGATCCTTAGACATTATTATTATTATTATTAATGATTGATATTAGTCAAGTACAATTTTTTATTGACAAAAAATGTGATGGAATATATTTACGATGAGGTAGGATACATTGGGAGAATTCTATATAAGTTTACATTAATGAATAATAAAAGGAATGACTTGTCTCTTATATTCATTAATGTTAGTTAATATCTCATGTCATTAGATGGAATTGATATAGAATAAATAATTCCATGGACAATATGTTTGACCGAAAATTTCAATTTCTGTAAAGTCAAAGAAAGATAGATTGATCACATAAGTTAATGGAAAAAAGAATGTTACCTGCATGACAAGGGATATCATGATAATAGGAGTATATTACACATTGACCGTATGTATGATGTATTATCTCATTTTAGGATTAAATTCATACTCTATGGGCTACATGTCATGTTTCTAGATGCTAACATTGGTATTTGGGTTCCTTGAAAAAATTATACTATGAATGATTCCAAGAGGGTCACACAGTAAGTGTATACAGAATCTCATCAAAATAATAATTTTTTATTTACTATTTAATAATTTGAATAACTATTTTCCCACAAATGGTGTAGTAATTATTTATGTTTTCTTTATAGTATATAATTTTCATTATTTATTCAAGATAATATTAAGGGATTTCAATATTTAGTAGATATTAATTTATTTATTATGGAATATAATATTTATTTATTTGTCGGTGAATAATGAAGTGATATTTAATTTTTAAATAAATAGACATTATTCATTTATTCATTAATATTTTGGAGGAATGGAGGACTGATTTTAATGGTTTTGTGAGTGATAATATATATTAAATATAAATTTATTAAATTGTATTTAATTTTTATACATGAGTTTACCAAATTTCGAGAAATAATAAAGTAATATTATTATTAACACGGGGTTCAGTAGGGATTAAATAAATAATAATTAGAAATTGTGAAATTATTTATTTCTATTCCTTTCTATATATAAACCCAATTATGGTAATATTCAATTTATCTAATTTATTTATTTTCTGTCCACAACGAACCTGTAGAATCATCTGAAGCCCTAGAAAGCTACCTTCTCCAAAAATGTGCTTAATAACGGAGAGCTATCTTCATTCACCTCTAAATATATAGTATAGGTAAATCACAAAGAAAAATATGGAAGTGGTTTTTATAGATATGAAAAGGAAATGATGTATGTTTTAGGATCTACTGTACTATCCCCTAGAGATTCTTACAGTGATGTTCAATGATTTGGGGAAAACACGTGGCTCAATAGTTGAGGGAATCTTATCATGATTCCTATAATGAAATGAAAATTCAACACAAATCAATTGTCAGATCAATAAACAATGAAATAACTCATGAAGAGTTATTCTTTAATTTATTAAATTAATTACAAATAATATGTCTTCATCTAGAACTTGGTTCCGATCTTTAATCCCCAGAAAGTTTTCTTTGATTCGATATCATTGATCAAAGTATTCATCATCATGTAAATATAATATTAATCCCCAATCATGATTAAAACAATGATGGGTATGACCAATCAAATGCTTATGATATTCCTATAACTTAAAACATGTACTAACCATTCACCAATACTATGCACCCTATAGAAGTGGAATTTATGATTTTTAAACCATGTATAGAGGGCCTTGGAAACAGATAAAGGATAGAAATATCCACTCACATGTCATATACATGGTTTTTCAAACCATATGGTTTTCCTTATAAATCAATGAGATTCTGTTTTCATATGGATAATGGGGAACAAATTATTGGGATACAATTTTGAAATTCATGTGCCTCCATAAAAGTGGAAGTATGGATATTTTTTCCTAGATTACATTGTATTATTTTCTTTGATTTTCACATCTAATTCTTCTTCAGTAGCAAGGGGTGTGAACCAAACCCTCTTGACTACCCCATGGGGGATCTCATTTAATTTTATTCCATTTTCAGTATTTTTTACAGTGATTTGAAGTGATTTGTATGTCTCCGGATCCATTTCATCAAATAATATAGAAGAGTCTTTTTTTTGTTTATAATATTATTTTCAGTCTCATAAACCTTATTTCCAAAGAGATGTTTTGATTTTCATTATCATCTATTATATCATAAATCAAGGGTTAAGGATAGAGAAGTGTATGTCATCAATTCAAAGGTGCATTTTATAATAGTGTAATCCCACAGTATTGATGATGTTCATGTGAATGTAGTTTTACTATTGTACTTATATGCTTCCAAGTTATGTCCCAAACCTAGAAATTAAATTTTAGGCATAAATAAAATGTTCAGACCCATCACAGTCCCCATTATGTGCATTTAAGATCATAATATTTACCAAATGTCCACCAACGGAGTGTTCCAGTCACTTTAGAATAGTGAAATCAATTGTTAAATGAATAATTAGTGGGTTTATATTTCAACCATTTTTACATTATTTTTGAATGATTCCATTGTATAAGGGGTGGTTTTGATTGAAATGGAAACAATTAAATATGTTATGGGTTGACTAAGGTTAAAAGTGTTAAATGGTTTAATGGGAATAACCATATTTTTGAATTTTATTAAAGAACATATAATGGAAGTGGTTATGAATTTATTTTGAAATAGATAATTTTTTAAATTGTTTTGAAGGTGAAAAAATAAAACAATCATTGAAATATTGATAAATGTAAAGGTAAATTATTATTATTATTATTTACAATAAGGTAATTGATGGTGAAAAATTGAATGATATGAACAGTTATATGTTTTGGATACCAGACAAAGATTCCACCTCATTAGCTTCGTTAGTATTGATTATTTAGTCCCCATAGGGAAATACATGATATGGTTAGATTAAATAATGATCTAGGATCCTAATGTTTTCACATTGTATTGGTGGTTGAACTATTTCTCTGATATTATATCAATTGGAAATCATATGGGTAAATGGATTGATTCCCCAAGTTACATTGCATTGAAAATAAATTTATAAATGAATTTCCATGAAACATAAAATTTTAAAACATCATGGTGTATGAGTCAAACATCCAGAATAGTGTAAAAAGGTTATACTAGATCAAATGTATCTTCGAAACTTAGAGTATAATGATGTTAATTAAAAATAGTATAAATTATTATACCCAATATAAATACATCATTGAATAGGATTTATTTTTATCCATGAATACACTATTAATAGATTGGATATTTTATAATAAACTTTTGGTGGAGGACTATTTATTTATAAACACACCCTTTTCGAGCCACCATTAGTAACTAATCAAATTTCTTGGGATTAGGTCATTATTAGGGGAAAGTATATATGATGGTTGGATGAATAAAGATGTTGATATTGACCATGGATGAGGGGACTAGGAAAATGTCATGAAATATTTTTAGGTTTTCACTAATTCGTTATATTGGGAAACCTTTTCAAAAGACACATTCCTAAAAAGGAATATTTAATATAGTTGTTTTATGGGAATCTTTATAGTTTTTGTCTATAGTTATAGGATTCATGGATTTTTATTGATCATTACTACATTGGTTATTTTTTATCTCGATTTACAATATTTTTTTAATCTTGAATGAGCTTAGATTCTCTACACATATCTTATTTGACCCTCATTGTTAGTCAGAAGACTCTAGTATATGGAGAGGAAAAAATGAGGTAACATAACAAACAATCTCAAGGAACTAGTTTAGTATAATATGGGATGGGTCATTACAATGTAGAATCTAATGATTTTTATTTTATATTTTCATTTCTATTTTTAAAAGATAATCAATATAATAGGATTTTTTAGACACATGAAATGATTTGTTTCATGGGAGTAGTTAACCCATGTGTATTAGGAATGATTTTTTCCTATGGTGGTATTATTATTCTAGATAATATCTTCTATAATTTGGGTTTTATTTTACCTTTGGTGATATTATTGTTGTGTGAGGTAATTTTGTTAATATTTTTCTCTTGTTTTTTAATGGAACGAGGATTGTGTATCCATGAATAATTTTATGGATATAGATATTTATACGGCATAAAACACATTATGAACACATAATAAATTTTTTGATGGTGTTTTTCTTTGAGTAGAGGAGTCAGTTTGTGGGAAAAAGAAATTGTATTAAATTTCTTTATGGTAATAAATAATAGTTCGTAGTGAAGGGGTTGAAATTTATTTAAATTAATATGTGGAAAATAATATTGTTAAATAGTCAAAAAATGGGGATTTTTTAATTATGAATATTTGTTTTCATTGACCAATGTATGGACCATGATAAATATAGTTGAGGTAAATGATATATTTGGGATTGTATATAGTATGATAGGGTATATTATGGGTCTTGTTATGTTTAATTACAACCCTTCTATTGTGCAATTGAGTAATTTTATGTTATGTTCAGAAAATGGGGATTTGGATATTTTGAGTGATTGCATCATGAAAACATTTTCCAATGTGGTGATAAGAGGGTACATAGAGAATTCACCTTTAGTTACAGGACCAAATGCCTCATTGGTTCTATATTATATGTTGGATGATGAAAACCACATGAATTTTTCCCCATCCTTATTGCTTTTAGAAAGTCACACATGTTTTATTGTAATATTCATGTTTGATTTGAGTATGTAGTTGAAGATGTAGCACCCAATAATGTTCACCATGGAGGGTTGAATAGAGGCAATATATTTTTCTAATTAATCTATCAAGATAATTCAAAACCACATATAAAATCTTTCATAAAAGAGGGTCATGTTAAAAAAATTTATTCTTTTAGGAAAAGTGAATATTTTGATGGATATTTATAATTACAATGAGTAGTTAGAAGGAATGATATTGAATTATATATACGGGATTTTATTGAAAAACTTTTACCCTAAGAACCTTAGGTAGGGTAGAGCGCTGAATCTTATTTGCCTGACTAAGGGAATTATGTCAGTTATTGAATATTCCAGTCACAACACTAAATTTCAGAATTTTTTTTCTAAAACATAAGTGATATGAAGAGTCGAAAAATATTTTTTTTGAATGTCCTTAGATACGTGATCAAATTCCAAGTTAATTTATTATTTTTTAAATAAGTATTATATGCTAGTTAATTAGGCTCCCATTTTTGAGGGGAACATGAATAAAGAATATCATAATGGAAATATTTTTTCAGGTTAGAAATATATGGGTACATCCTCAAATAGTAGGAGATGTTATTTTGGGAACATTCACCTTGGTGGTGAAAGATTGGGTAGATAAGGGATGAGATCAGTCTCTCTGGGAAGTGATCGATTATTCTACTATCAATATAGTTGATCAGGTCAGATGCATGCCTTGTTTCCTCAGCTACTAGTGTATTGATGGGCATGCGTTTGGATAGTACATGTGTATAGTTTATGTAGGAAATCCCAACATATGGGTACAGATGGAAGTCATGTGATGATGAAAATCAATGGGAGGGTGTCTTCTACCCCATAACAGGCGGGAAGTTGGAATTCTGTTTACCGTACTAGACAAGTTGGAGTATGATGTTGTTCAAGAAAAGAGTGTCCATATCAGTTGAGTAGTGCAATGGCGAGGACTCTTACAAGAGCTCATACTAGAAAAATATGTCAGCTACATGATGTTTAACCTACACCAACTATTAGAAAGATTGGATGATCGAAAGGCCGAGGTACAATTATGATAGATTATAATATTTATATTAAATTAAGGAAAATAGGATAATAACATAATTTAAATCTACTCAACATGTGAATGGTTCAATTCAGGATGGTGTAATCTATATTTGGGGTTATGTTGATCAATAATCCATTGAGGGTTCATTCAAAGGGCAACTATCCTTGTAAAGGGTGTTCCCACATGGTTAGTAGACACCATTTGCTTTGGAATTTTTATATGATGGAGTTATAATTTTTTTTACAGGATATTGGGTATGGGTTAGTTATTATCATATTGAGAACACATTGATTTTTACCAAAGGATAGTAAATATTATTTATCATTATGGTAGTATTTATTTTCTTCATTGTGAATGGGTATCCAGATTGGCCATATAGGGATAATTCAATAGAAACTAGGTGAGATCAGAGCCTAATTTGGGATTTTTTAACTTAATGATTGGGGATTGGAGTGTGATTATATTCTTATAGTAGTGGATCATATTTAGGATATTTTTTCTATAGTGTTCATATGGCTTCCAAATGAGAGAGTGTTTGAGTTCAATGTGGAGATGATTTTTTTACTTATGTTCTATTCTCTATTCCACCTTCTAGGATTATTGTGGAAAATATTTTTGATATTATGCTTCAACCTAAGGAGTTTTAGGTGAGAGGGATCATCCATCTGAGAGTGGCCAATTGGGGAGATCTAGTTTTATATTCCCTAAAGGATGAAAAAATGTTGATCTTATTATTCAATTATAAGAACATGAACTAGAAGGGTGACACGATATGATATCATCCACAACATATCTAACATCTATTTGAAATTATCATTTGTTCATGTGTGTGCTCCATGAAATGATTTGAGATCTAGTAATCACTATTTATGGGTGAAACCTTTTGATATACCACACTCTACATTCAGAAGCATGAATGGTTTGTATGAGTTCAATGTGATTCTATTTGGTCAAATAAATTCTCTTAAACAATTTGTAGCCATTTATTTTCCAAACCATTAACTCATACCAATATTTTTGTGTTTTTATTTTTTGATTATATTTTAGGGTACTACAAGACTCTTGATTATCATTCCAAACATCATGAAATTGTACTGAGTTTAGTAAGACAACATTGTCAGAATTATAAGCTATATATAATACATTTTTTCATTTACAAGGTACATATGTAGGGTCAAATAATATTAATGGAAGGTGTCTCAGTGGGACCAAAGAATAGTCAAGTGTTTTTTAAGAGTATCATAAAACAAATAGATATTTTTTGGGGTGTTTTGATTGTAATTATTTAAGGATCATAAAATATTTTTTCCATACTACAGAACTGGTCATAGATCATTCCATTAAGGGTGTAATTTTTAAATAGTTGAAGGAATGTTATAATTCCTTTCAGGATTTAAAGATGTGTTTGACCACTGAACAGATTCTTGTGTTAGAAAAGCTGAGTTAGTAGTATACTTTTTTATGTGATGAATCTATGATTGGACTCATGTAATTGATGATGCAATGGGATAGAATCACTTAATATGGGTCCTGAATCTTGATCACACATGAACAGAACTATCCAAAACATGATATCAAGTAAGACACAATGATTTGTAACTTAGAATTTTTGTTTTGTTATTTTTTGGATAAATAATTAATTTTTATACGTATAAATAGAATATCAAATACATCTTATCTCAAAGGGATATAAAATTTTTCATAGGAGGTTGGTTGAGTATTTTAAATAATTCAACGTTAACCAAGATTATATGCTAGGAAATGGGAGTGGAATTTTTGATTTTGTGTGTGAGATGATGTAGACATAGGTAGTTTAGTTTCTTTCTTTTTAGAGGATGATGAGTTCTTTTATGGATGAGATTCATATAGGTGTTCAAGAGGGCATGAAAAGATAAATCTCATGTACTAATTAGCTACAAATACAATTTAAAACCAAATCCAGGAAAAGAAACATGAGGATTTTGTATATATGTTATTAAGGTACAAATTTGATGGTGGTAGCTACATTCCGATTTGGCAATTCAATAAAATTTTATTATGCATGTTCATGGATGTGTTATTAAGAGTACTTGTATTTAGGGGGATATGTTTCATGAGTTTAATTAATAAATGTGGGTAGTTTAAATTGGTTTGAAAATATGTACTTTCATATCCATAGATTGTATTGGTGTCTAGAAATAATGAAAGAGATCATTGGTTTTGTGACATGATGATACACTTGTTAGTAAGTTATAGATGAGAATAAACAACCCAATAATCTGTTACATCAATTTACCACTTCACAATGAAATTTGGATAATGTTACCATGGATTTTATTGTGGTTTTAATAAGGACTCCTTGAATGAATGACAAGATATTATTGATTTTAGACTGGTTTAACATGATAAAAAATTATTATATATTATGGAAACTTTCATTATTTAATATATTCGACATACATGTATGTGTGAGAGATTGTACATTTTCATGGGGTATCCAAGAGAATTGTTTTATATAAAGATCATCCTATTACCTCGGGCTTTAGGAAAGGCTTATAAAAGGAACTTGATACCCCAATGTTATTGAGTACATATTTTCACCAATATATTGGTGGGAACTTATATCATTATATTTAGGTGATAGAAGACATGTTGAGATAATTAATCCTATTTATGTGTGGGATATTTGAAAAACACTTATCACTTCTATAATACATATATAACAACAGTTATCAAGAAACTATTAAATTGGCCCCATATGAGTCATAATATGATTGAACATTTCAATCACCAATATGATTGATAGATGTGGTAGAATTAATGTATCTATTTCCAGGCATTATGTTGGAGATTTCATAACCTCTTCAGTTGATCCAGGATCATATGGATATAATACAAATTTGGAAAAAATTCATACAGTAGTCAATTTCATCAACCACCTATGTTTGTTGTGGGTGGCCATGTGTTGTTTTTTAGTCTCATAGAGATTGGGTCACCACCATATTCATAAACATGGAATGTTCACAACATGGTATATTTATCTATTTAAGATTGTGGAGAGGATTTTACTAATAAGATATCAGTTTTTTCTTCCACAATTATATGCTTATATACAAGATTTTATTAATGTACCATATAATTAGAAGTATTACCATGATAATTCCTATATGTTTGAGGTTGGTGATGTTGATCTTGAGGTTTATGTGTCCTTTTAGGGACAACTTATTCACATAATATATCATAGTGGGGAGATAAATTGGTGTATGAGTATTTTATTAGTAAAAGTTTTTTGGTTGAGTGGTTATGTTTAGTAAAAATTATGGTAGAGGGAAGCTGATATATCGAACCAGTGGCATGACCAGTTTTTATTGGATGCATAATGATGTTTGTTAGAGTATTAACAGGATGAGTTTTTATATTGTGGAATTTCTTTAATATCATGAAAATTGATGACGTATTTTTCATTTTAATAAGGGTAAATATCCTTTCTAAAATAGTTAATTGATTTCCAATTTGTAGTCGAGAATGTCTTGATAGTTCCCTAGTGGTGGGAGACATGAAGAAGAGGGAAAATGGGAAAATGCAGTGCACAATGTACTATATGTAATGGCCACACACCCTATATATCGGGGGGGGGGGGTATAATTTTTAATAATTCATGGGATGTACTACATAACATACCAGTTAATATATATCAATTTTCATGGTTTCATCTTTGTTTTAAAAAAAGGGTACCTCTAGAAAAATGCGCGACCTATATTACCTTTAGGCAAAGTGAACTTCATAGATAGAGATAGGTTTAGAAATCCTTGCAATTACATGTTGTTCTTCATTAAAAAATATTCCTCAATATTTTCCCCCAACCATTATACAATTTCCCCCAATTTGATCCCCCATTTATTCTTTAGTAGCATGGTGTGAAAACCAATCCATCACAACTCATCCAAGTTCGATATTCCTTCAATTAATTGGTGTTTGAGGTGTCGTTTAGTGGAATTCGAAGACCCATGAATTCCCCAACCTCCATTTTCACATATTTTATAAAATAATAATTATTTTTCTCTCTCCCATTCCAAATATGAAGAATTTTTTCTAGTCACATATTTTCCTTTCGGTTTTTGACAATTCTAGCTTGAATCGTAGAAAGAATATTGATAGGTGTAACATCCTGACCCAAATGCAACATATCATTTCACTATATAGGTTGGTCACATGACCTTAGTATAGTGTCAATAAACCATGAATACCTACTTCATCCCATGTAAGAGTGTCACCCATATATCATAGTAAATAAAAATACATTATATCCTAGTTATTCATAATTATTTTAAAACTAATATCATAACAAGATACTTCGAACATACATCCAAAGACAATATCATGATCCTAAAACATCATGTCCGGAACCACATGGATATTTTGAGTATTCATACCTTTCCCACTCCTCAATGTTGATTTCTGTATTTGGAGCATCAATCCTTGTCCCATACTAATTATCACATATAGGTATTTGGAGTATCACTCCCTGTCCAAAATTCATTTGTCAATCAATCACATATATATCATATATCATATTCATCATGGTTAATCATCATTAACATTATTATCAAACATTATCCTCATAGTTTACCATTTTAATTTATCACAAAATAATGGATTTCATTGTAATCACATGGGACAATATGTAAAACTCACCTTAAACCATTTTCATCATTTAATATTAATATTCATTAACCATTCAAGGTTAATACAACCAACCCTTAATTCAAATTATCCAACAATTCCTGATCATATTAATCATCAAATTTTATAAGAACTCTAACCATCCGATTCTATAATAACATTATTCCATCAAACATATATTCACTTAAATTAATTAAAAAATTAATTAAATCAATTAATGATGTGTTTTCCAAATGTGAAAGTTGTGATTTCACAACACACACCCACAATAATAATCTACACTATTGGAATTTAAAATTATATTACCAACCTCAATGATTTTTTTGGACATTAACCAATAGAAAATACCCTAGTTGAAGCCAAAATATCAAGATCACAACGACATGAAAGATTATGGAAAAAATCATAAAAACAAGATAAAATTGAATAAAATCTAAAAAAACCTATATCTAAACCATCTAGAACTAAGGAAAATCCAATCCTCACTATCTAGAAATGAGAGATGGGGATAGAGAAATCCAAATGTGGAAGAAATTACATACCAATGAGAATACAATAATTCAATCAAATCATTGATTCATAAATAATGGGGTTTGAGGAGCCTTGGAAGCCTACTGGGATCTTAAAAATCTAGAGGAATATGTTTTTGGTCATTTGGGGGAAAATAAGGATTATTATTTGGAGTTCCTGATTTTTTTAATAATTTTTCAGAGGAAAAAAATCTACATGAACATCTTCATAGGTAGGGGTTCCTGGATTACAAAATGATCACCATAACTGTGCTCTTCCCCTTAGGGGTGAATAGTTTCTTCTTATAGGGCACACAGTTTGAAAAAATGTCCTATAACATTGGAATTACCTTCAATTTGGGATTGAGCAGTTATCAGGGGTAGGTGCACGGTTTGGGAAAACCATGGAAAAACACTACACTACCCCTTTTTCATCAAAAAACATCCACATCCTCCAAAATTCACCTGAAACATCCCCGACAAACCCCAATAGAGATATACTCAGAACAAGTTTAAAAGTGAACCTGAAAATGAGAATGAGGCATCTAGAGAATGTTCAATATCATACATTCTCCCCACCATGCAACTGGTCTTCCTCGAGCTGTTTTCCCATTCATTTATTTGATTCCAATGTAAAAAAGATAATTCCACTAAGCATGCATATCCTCTTATATCTCCATTGTTTACACCTAAACCCATCCCTATTTATAATATACCAAATCTATCAACTCATTCCTTCCACATAATACATTTCTACTATGATCCATAACACAAATTTAATGCTCATTGAAGTTCACAATAGGCTGATGCTCAACATCATCATGATCAATATCAGGAGAAGGTTTAGGGTGATATTTCTAAAGGTTTGACACATGAAACCATCATACATAGAATTATACCTCTCTAGAGGAGCTAATTTTTATTCTAGTAGTCTGATTCTATTCACAATCTCAAAAAGGTTCAACAAACATGGGCACCAACTTTCCTTATCTTAGAATCATACGTTGACCCAATCTATGTGAAAAATAATGATACACATGATCACCCCCTAAAAATTCATGTTGTCATCAACATCTATCAACATGTAAATTCTGCCTACTCTAAGCCATATATGTATGTTTCTAAATCAACTTAGCCTAACCTGATTTCTCTTACATGAGACTCAATCACACAAACATTGAATCACCTACCTCCATCCATCATAGAGGTGATCTTTATGGCCAACCATAAAGAGCCTCATATGGTTCCATATGAATAGCTACAATATATTTGTTGTTATTAGAGAGATCAATGAGTGTTAATTGATTCTTCCAAGACCCAATTATTTCAATTTCCCATGCCCGTATCATATCCTCAAATACAATAATTGTATTTTTAGACTACCCATCTGGCTATGGGTGTAATGTCATACTAAACATTACCTGCATACCAAGAAACTTTTCTAATCCCTTCCAGAAGAACAAATTGAAAAGTGAGTGTCTATATAAAATAATACTCCACATCACCCCATGAAAACTTTCTAACACCCCAAAGTTTAGAAACTAAATTCATTTTATTTTCTATACATTAAACAAAACCTTTCCGCTTAAATGTATTGAATTTCAAAAAAACGGTCATCTAGAGTTGTGATCAGTAAGTCATTTGGAGTCTAATAGACCAAAATTGATTTTTGGTAAATTGTAATATACCCTTATAAGTAGTAATATGAACAATAATATGACCCCTATGAATAGGAAATAATGACAATATCTTATTTTATTAATGAGATATGATAATGAGATCTTAATATATTTTTCTATGTGATATAAATCTAATTATACCGTTAAAATTGTTATTTTTTTAAATTAACATTGATTATATATAAAAATTAAATTAATAATATTTAAAATATTATTTTTGAATATTGGAGTTCAATTTTATTTTCTAGAAATTGAAAAATGGAAGGGGTGATTTTTTTTGATTTTTTTGGAAAGTCTTGAATTTTTTATGAATAGTGAAATACGGTAAAATACCGTTTATACAATTTGTCAGTTTAATAAACTATTTATTAAATCATAAGTTATATAAGGTCGCTTGGTTCAAAATAGAATGAACTTACTACTATTATGGGACACATGGAACAACACTATTGGTTGTATTTTGGGAAATAATAAAATAATTAATTAAATATTCAAAATTTTCTCCTCTCCCCCACTACAAACCTCCCCCATCACTCCCTCTCTTATTCACTCCTATAAGACTTGAATATCCAATTTTTTTTTCCCAAATATCCTTCCATCGTCAGTACCTTCATCCAGGAAGATCTTGGTCAAGCCAAAAGGCCAAAACCCCTTCCCTTAAAGAGGTTCCGAATGAGGTTATACCAAGAGGTAAATCACCTTTCATTTATTATAGTTTCATTTCATGTTCCTTTATTTCGAAATCCCCTCCTTAACTCCTCTATAAAAATGAACATGATATATCCAGTACCATCTATATAATGGAATTATATCATGTAAATGGAATAACCATCATCAATATCTTCTCTCTCTCTCTCTCTCTCTCTCTCTTTTATAAATGAAATCAATGTCCATGAGGTTACAATTTATAACCTTCATGGACAACGAAGTTTCGCTCTTCAAATTATCCTAAATTACTGGTCATCAAACCATTTTGATGGTTTAAACAGACATTAATATATTTATTATAACCTAATTATGATTCAAGAACAAGTATACGTACATATTATTAAATCGTTTGACCAAAATAATTCCTAATAATCAAAATACTGCTAAATAATCTATGTGAATGTCATAAATACTTTATCTAATGATTCATCCTATGTACATGTATACAATTGATAGAAATTAACATTAACACTTCTAGATGTTCATAAATAATATGTAATTTCAATTCTGGATATTTACATCCATTCCACTCCATTATTTTAGAACAAGTGAACTAATTGTGAAAATAAAGAAAACGAACACTCTAGAATAATGAAATTCAATATAATAACATATCAATAAGGGAATAAATGGAATAAAAAAAACTGTGATGAACTAAAAAATATAAAATTGGTTCTAAAATAAGTTATTAATATGTCTAATTATATATTCTAGGAGCATAAGTTCAAGAGCAGAACATGTTCAGATGTAAGGTAAGGGTTTTCCCACCCAAACTTCCATTTTCATTCGGGTTACATTTATTTTCTAATTACCCGAATCAAACTCTTGTTTATTATTATGTAATACAAAAAAAATTATTTTTTTGGGTTATATATATTTTTACTAACCATAATCAATCATTATATTATGTTTTGTTACACGTTTTAAAATAAACATACGAAATTGTTTTCAAAATACAAGCCTGATCCAAGGGAATTTTCCTAATTATTACCTATTTTCAAGGGTACTCTATAATATTTTTTTGGAAACCATTATATTTATAAAATTACTAATTTTATTATGAAAATTATATCTCACTTCACTTTTGGTTTTATTATAATAATATTCCAAAATAACTCTTCTTTTCAACGTATAAGAGTATTTATCTTAAGATTTACTCGAAGATTTTATAAGCGTATCTTCATCTATTTAAAAACACATGTTGATTATTATTTATTATTGGGATTAGTATTCAAGTGATCATCTAACATATTTATTTTAATGGTTTATGATTATTTTGGCTATGGATGTGCTATCTTAAAACCATTCTTCAATTTACTCTGAATAGTTAGGGTTTATGCTTAATAATCAGGGAAAGTTCTTTGCATTTCATATATTAATTTCTATATTAATGTATATGTTGTTTATGTTTATCCCCATTCATATGAGAAATTAATTGGACATATTACGTGTTGGTTGGGGTATGCTATATCCCCTCATTCCATTTGTAGGTCTCATGAGACAAACTACAGTATTGGCACAAGGCCTTGAGAAAAATGATTATTTATGGTCTTGGCATGAGGCCTTGACAGTATGGTTATGTTGTCCAACATTATGAATTCCATCATTATGAAAATAGAATTGATGGTTCATGTGGTTTTTCGACTATTAGAATACCCATGATTATATTTTATTATGGAAATATTTACTCATCACATATTTCTTCTATATTAGGTTCATGTTTTTTTAAGGAATGTGTTTTCAATTATTCACCATGTTTAATGTTTATGTTATCTTCCTCCATATTTAATTCTATTACTGAGAATTTGATCTCACATCATTATTTTGTTTTTTTTCTCATGACATGATGAATTTTATTATGAATGAAATACTAAAATAACCTAAGAGTTATGGAAGTTGTCAAAGAAGTTTATATGTTGCTTTTCTTTTCATGCTATAATGCTGAACTTCTCTATATATCTTGTTTCCAATAATACTAAACTACATAGTCCTTTAGGATTATTATTCCTTGTTTATATGCCAATGTAATCAAATAAGGCATCGACTCCAGGAAATTGGGATGTGTCCATACAGTTGGTATCAGAGAAAGTTTAGTAGAAAACATGGATACTAGATTTAGAGATATGATGATTATAGAATAAACCCTAATATAGTAATTTAGGATAAACATACAATAATGTCTTGATATTTTGGGAAGGATGAGATTATGTAGATCATTCAAGAAATACATCCTTCTCTGGATACGAGGAGGTAGAGGAAACACTGGCACAGATGTTCCTAGGAGTGAATGACCCGACAAGGATTTTCGGGCTTGACTCGGGGAATCCTGGTACATAGCAATGGGCCTTGCTACACTCATGGTCATGATACTCCCAAGGAATATTCATAGGATAATTCTCATTTTCATTTCATGACATTATGAAGGATTTAAATGTAAATATTTTCTCAAATAAACCATTTTTGTGATTATGGTATTAGCCATGCTTAGGATATCAATTTATGCTATGTATTTTCTTATGTTTAAATTATACATTACAATTCATAACATAATATAGTATATTTAATCATATAGAGATGGATCCTAGTCAATGAAATGGAAACCACATGAACGTATATGTCCTTTGTAGGTATTTCCCATAGATGCAAG
The DNA here is from genome assembly GCA_963277665.1 of Viscum album. Lineage (NCBI taxonomy): Eukaryota > Viridiplantae > Streptophyta > Magnoliopsida > Santalales > Viscaceae > Viscum > Viscum album. Next base: position 57,414 of record CAUJRU010001929.1, on the reverse strand, counting down.
ATAATGATGTTGGATCTGGTGCTGTGACTGGTGTTGAGAAACTCATTACTATATAGGGACAACATACTTAGGATATGAATAATATCCTTCCAATTATATATCATTTTGATCCACCACATGGAGGAGCTATGTTAGATCTCTTTATGCAACAACAACCACCATTATTCATGGGGACTACAAAACCATTTGTAGCTGAGTAGTGGATACGTTCCCTAGAGAAATTATATCTCGCTTTGGAGTGCAATGAATGAGATAAGGTCATCATGGCTGGTTATCGTCTATAAGTAGATGAAGATCAGTGATGGTCTTTAATCCAAAACAAAAAGGAGGATAAAATGATAGAATATATAGAATTGAAGGACTTTAAGGAAATCATCCAAGAAAAATATTTTCCTCCTGAACAGTTAGCAGATATGGAAAGGGAGTCTCTAAATTTGAAGAAAAAGGAAGATGATAATGTGTAAAAGTATGAATAAAACCAAGGTTAGAAAGACATGTTGTGGAATACATATGAAATCTGAGGATCAAAATTGATCGATTCATTGATGGTTTTAAACCATTCTTTTGAAGGTCTATAGTCTCCCAAAATTTCTCATCATATGAATACATAGTTTCATTAGCTATCAAGACTGAAAAAGTATTCTCTATGTCTAATGACATTAAGATAAATCAAGAGAAGAATAGGTCTTCTGAAAACACTGGGAAAGGAAATAAAGAAACATGGAATAAGTTAAGAGTTGAATTTCCATCAGGTAGTAATTGTTGGAAGAAACACCCTTGCACTTTCCTGAAGAGAATTTGAGTCTGTTACACGTGGGGATAAAAAGGCCACCTAACTCAGGATTGTAAGGGAAATAAAGAAGCTGCTAATGTTAAATTTTACAAATACAGGTAGGTGGAACATTATGCACTTGAATTTCTTATGCATCAGGGAAATGTTCCCCAACTAATACCAAGGGAGCATGGACAAGCTAATGCAGTCACAACCATGGAGGATTAAGTTCCTAATGAAGTGGTGGTTGGTACATTGATCTTTTTATCAAACATATCAAATGCATTATTTGATTCTAGATCATCTCATTCATTTATATCTTCATAGTTCCCAAAAAAATAGATATGTCCAATTTGATATAATAAAGGAGTTATCAGTCAAAACCCCCAGTGGATGTATCATTGCAACAAAGGCATGTCAAGTAGTCCCCCTCATGACACATAAATGTGCTTTAGTTTTTGAGCTTATCATCATACCAATTACTAAATATGATATAATTCTCAGTATGAATTTGTTGTAATACTATGATGTGAAGATATATTGCAAGAAGAAGAAGGAATAAATTTTTTAGAATGGAATGGAGTCCCTTATCTTTAGGACAGAAACATCACCATATGATTCTCATCTAGATCCACCCACAATAGCTCTACTAAATTATATTATTCAGGAGGAAGGGAATGAAATAAATATGGATGAGGAGAATAATGTAAAGTTAGAGTATGTACCTATTGTTCAAGAATATGTTGAAGTTTTCCAAAGGATTTACCTGGACATCCTCTAGAGTGGGAAATTGAGTTTTCCCTCGACTTAATTCCTAGTTCATGGTCCATATCAAAGACCCATTATAGAATGGCGAAAGTGGAGTTAGTGTAATTAAAGAAACAACTAGAGTAATTGAGTGATAAAGGATTTATTTTCTCTTCAGTTTATCCATGGGGATCCCCTGTTCTTTTTGCTAAGAAGAATAGTGGATCTATGAGGTTCTGCATTGACTATAGGGAGATCAAAGCTATAATAATAAAGAACAAGTATCCCCTACCTCGCATTGATAATTTATTTGATCAAATTCATGGAGAAAAATATTTTTTTAATATTGATATTTGATCTAGATATCATCAGTTTCTTGTGAGGAAGGAAGACATTTATAAAACAGCTTTCTGAACCTGGTATGGGAATTATGAGTTTATAGTAATGCATTTTGGACTAACTAATGCACCATCTATTTTAATGGATCTGATTATAGAGTTTTTAAGGAATATCTTGATGACATTGTGGTGGTGTTTATTGATGATATCCTGGTATACTCTAAAAGCTGTGAAGATCCTGAAAATCACTTGCACAGTATTCTAGAGACTCTGAGAAGAAATGAATTATTAGCTCCAATAAGTTTCTTTTCAAGGCCACGTTGTCTCTAAGTATTGAATATCTATAGATCCTGCGAAGTCAAAGGATTATCAATAATTTTCTACTCTAATGAACATAACTGAGGTACATAGTTTTAATTGTTTAATAGGTTATTATTGGGTTTTCATTCATAACGTTTCCCTTTTAGCCAACCCAATGACCAAGCTCATAAGAAAAGGTGTTATGTTTGTATAGAAAAAAGAAATGTGAATAATGTTTTTAAGAATTTAATAAGAGGTTAGTGAATGCTCTGAACCTAACCCTACCATCGGGGAATGATGGGGTTTTTATATATAGTAATGAATCAAAGAAAGGACTTGGTTGTGTCATTATGAAGAATGATCGATTGATTGCCTATGCATCTATAAAGATAAAAATTCATGAACAAAACTATGCAACTCATGATCTTTTGTTAGTAGTTGTAACATTTTCTCTAATGATTTTGAGGCATTTCATCTATGGAGAAAAATGTGAGATATATACCGACCATGAGATTTTGAAATATATAGTCTCACAGAAATAACTAAACAAGAGAGAAAGTATATGGATTCATATACAAAAAATATAATGATTTCATAATACACTACCACCTAGGGAAGGAAAATAAGGTATCATATGTTTTGAGTAGAAAGGACCACAGAATTCTGAACAAGATGAGAGTTGAAAGGGATTCAAAGTTCATGGATCTAGTAAATATGGATATTGGAATTATCATGGATGGTAATACATCAATACTATTTCAAATGGTGTCGAAGCCTTCTTTACCAAAAAGGATGAAATGTTCATAGGCTAATGATGAGGAGTTTCAAAAAATAATTATAGCTATAAATGATGGAATGTTGATTGAATTCTTATATGAAGGTAGCATTTTGAAATTCAGAAGGAGGATTTGTGTTACCTCTATTCATGATAAAAAGAGGAAACTATTGGTTGATGCTCATAGATCTAATTTCTCTATACACCCTGGTGTCACAAAAATGTATAAGGATCTAAAATATCATTTTTTGTGGTTAAACATGTAGTGAGATATGGCAAATTATGTGTGGCGATGTCAGGTTTGTCAAAAGGTGAAGGTTAGAAGACACATTCTGGAGGATCCACGAAGTCCCTTTAAATTCCTATGTGGAAATGGGATGAAATTACAATAGAGGTTATCATGGAACTACCAGAGACTCCATGAAATATTGATGTGATATGGGGCATTTTAGAGCGTCTTACAATATATGGATATTTTCTTGCTATAAGAGAATATTTACCACTTGAACGTTTAGAAAGAATATATGTTAATGATGTTGTAAGACTTCATGGTATACCCATATCAATTTTTTCTGATCTGGATCCACATTTTATATCACAAATCTAGAATAGTCTTTAAAAGGCCCTAGATACTAATATTCGTTTGAAACTGCCTGCCACCCACAAACATCTGGTAAATTAGAATAGAATATTCAAATAATAGAAGACATGTTGTGTTCTGGTTCATAGGACTTTCAAGGAATATGGGATCAATATTTACATCACATAGAATTTTCATATAACAATAGCTTCTATTCATGTATTCAGATGGCATAAAATGATATTTTTTATGGAAAGATATCTCATACACCAACCTGTTGGGATGATATTGGTGAACGAAAGATCGTAGGCTCAGAACATGTCAAGGAAACAATGGAAAAGGAGAATATTATCCAAACCCATATCAAAACATCTCAATATAGGCAAAAGAGTTATGCTGATAATGGAAGGAATGTTTTGGAATATGAATAATGAGATTACATTTTCTTAAAGGTATCTCAATGGAATGGTATTATAAGTTTCTGTAAGAATGGAAAATTAAGTCCAAGGTACATCAGACATTTTGAAATTTTAGAATGAATTAGAGTCGTATCATGCCATTTGGAAATTCCCCCAAGTCTATATAAATCTCACAATGTGTTCCATGTATCAAAATTAATGAAATACATGCAAGACCCAACACTTGTACTCACATATGAAGAAAAAGAACATGATCCCGATCTGTCTTAATGTGAAGAGCCTATCAAGATTTAGGATACCAAAGAAAAAGTTCTAAGAAATAGAATGACCCATATGATAATGGTTCATTGGAGGAAGCATAAGATGGACCAAGCAAGATGGGAGCCTGGGGAGCTTATGTTGAAGACATACCAAAATCCTTTTAGGTAACATTTTGTGAATTTTGATAACGATTTTTTTAAGTGGGGAGAATGTAACACCCCATGGTTTTAAAAATAAATGCATTTTATAATCAAGACATTTAACACACATTTTCCTCTTCTATGTTTTGAATTTAAAAAAATGGTCATCTAGAGTTCAGATCAGTAAGTCATTTGGAGTCTGATAGAATAAAATGGTTTTTTTGGTGAATAGTAACATACCCTTATGAATAGTAATATGAATAGTAATATGACCCTTAAAAATAGTACATTATTATAATATTTTATTTTCATAATGTTTTAAGATAATGATATTTTAATTAATTTTTCAATGTGATTTGAAAATACTTATACCTTTATAATTGTTATTTTTTTAATATACTACAATTTTATTTAAAAATTAAATTAATAATATTTAGAAATTTATTTTCAAAAAATGGAGTTCATTTTTTAATTATACACATCGATAAATGGAAGGGGTCAATTTTTGGGATTTTTTGGAAATTCATGAATTTTTTATGAATGATAAAATACATTAAAATATTGTATACACAAAATATTAGTTAAATACACTATTTAAGACAACATAAGTGATGTATGTTTACTTGGATCATACTAAAATGATAATATTCCTACTAGGGGTCACATGAAACAACCCTATGGTTGTACTGAGAGAAATAATAAAATAATGGATTAAATATTCAAAATTCACTCATCTTCTCCGTTATAAAAATTCCCCACCACTCCATCTTCTCTTCACTCCTCTAATCCTTGAGGCTCCTCAATGTTCTACCCAAATAGCCATCCCTAGTCACCCCCACTTCCATGAATCTATTGCTCTTTTGAAAAGTCCAAAAACCCTTCCCTTAAGGGGGTTCCTAAGAAGGTTATATCAATATGTAAAGAACCTTTCTTTTCCTTTAGTTTCATCTCAAGTTCCTTTCATTTTTAATCCTATCATTACCTACACAATCAAACTGACCATGATAGATAAATTATCATCTATATACTGGAATTATATCATGTTAATGAAAGATTAATTCTCAACACCCTCTCTCTCTCTCCCGTTTATTTTAAAAACAAAATCAACGCCCACGAGGTTCCAATTTTTATCCTTCATGGACGACAAAGTTTTGTTCTTAAAATTTTCCTTCATTACTGGTCATTAAACCATTTTGATGGTTGAACAAAAAATTAATGTATTTTTTATAATCTAATAATATTTTGGAATCCATTTACATACATATTATTAAATCATTTGACCAAACTAGTTCTTAATAATCAAAATACAGCTAAATAATCTAAGTGAATGGAATATATATTTCATCTAAGGATTCGTCCACTTTATATGTAAAAAAATGATATAAATTAACGTTAGCACTTCTTTTTGTTCATAAATAATTTTTAATTTAAATTTATGATATCTACATCCATTACACTCCATTACTTAAGAACAAGTGAACCGATTTTGAAAATAAAAAAAAACGATCACTCTAGAACGATGAAATTCAATTTAATAACATATCACTAATGGCATAAATGAACTAAAGAGAATTACGATAAAATAAATAAATGTCTAATAGGTTATTAAATAAGTTGTTAAAATGCCTAATTTCATATTCCAGGAGATTATGTTCAAGAGATGAACACATTCAGAAATAAGGTAAGGTTTTTTCACCCGAACTTCCATTTTTATTCAGGTTTCTTTTATTTTATAATTATCCCAATAAAACTCTTCTGTATTATTATGTTGCCTTCAAAAATTATATTTTTGTGTTATATATATGTTTTAAAAACATAATCCTCCCTTATATTATGTATGGTTACACATTTCAAAAGAAACATACGAAATTGTTTCAAAATACATGCTCAATCCAAGGGAATTTCTCTATTTCTTGCCTATTTTCAAGAGCACTCTATAATATGTTTTTGAAAACCATTAACTATAAAATCACTAATTATATTATGAAAATACTATCTTACATCACTTTTGGTTTTAAACAAATACTTTTCCAAAATAACTATTCTTTTCAAAGTAAAATACTATTTATCTCAAGATTTATTGGAAGATTTTATAAGAGTATCTTCGTCTATATCAACACTATTGTTGATTATTATGTATTATTTGGATTATTATTCCATTTTATCATCTAAAATATTTATTTTTATGCTTTATGATTATTTTTTCTGTGTAATTTCTATCTTAAAACCATTCACCAATTTACTTCGAATGGTTAGTGTATATGATTATCATTCAGGGAAAGTTATTTGAATTTAATATATTAATTTCAATAGGTATGTATATGTTGTGTATGTTTATAATCGTTCATATTTGGAATGCATTGGACATTTTAAGTGTTTGGTGGGGCCCGCTATATCCCGTCAGTGCATAGGTAGGTCCCTTGAGTTAAAATACGGTCTTGGCACACAAGGCCTTGACAATAATGATTATTTATGGTCAAGACAAGAGGCCATGACAATATGGTTATGTTGTCCCACATTATGCATTCCCTCATTATTAAAATACAATTAATGGCTCATGTGGTTGTTTGACTATTAGAATACCCATGATTATATTTTATTATGGAAATATATACTCAACTCATATTTCTGCCATATTATGTTCATGTTATTTTAAGGCATGTGTTTTCAGTTATTCACTGTGTCTAATATTTATGTTATATTCCTATGTATTGCTTACTTATACTTAGTGTTTGATATCACCCCTTTATTATGTTTTTTTCTAGGAAAAAAATAATTTTATTATGAATGAAATTATGAAATAATCTTAGAGTTATGGAAGTTGTCTAAAGAGATTTTATATTTTTTTCCATTTCATGTTGTAATTTTGAACTTATGTATGTATCTTGTTTCCAATAATACTAATCTACATGGTAATTTGGGACACTTTTTCCTTGTTTATATTCCAATGTAATCAAATAAGGTATTGGATTCATGTAACTTGGGTCGAGTCCTTACTGATGTACTATGTACTAAAGGAAATTATTCCAACTAATCAACTGGTAAAGCCACCTAGATGGATATGAAATGATAAAAATTCATGAGACAATTTACAACCATCCATTTAATGTCATTCTTCTAATGTGTCCTCATATGACCCACTAAGTATTTCATGGTAATTTCCTCAAACATCCATTCTGAAATGGGAAATGGATTTAGTAAACTAGAAGGCCATTTATGATTAGAATTCACTTATTTACAGGTGTTTCATTGTGTCACAAACCCTTCAATTTCCATCATAATTCTAGGACACCAATACTATCAATATAGATCATGGTACATTCCAGTAAAACATGGATGTACCAACCACTTCAAGGCATGAAATTCCTGAATCAACACTTATCACATACACATAGGAACAAAAAAGATCAATTCTTATCATATTTGATCTCATCCTTATATATGGTCCTATGGTAATGTAACCACCAACCTTTAAGGACTTACATCATGGAAAAATACTCAGGATCCTCATAATTTCTCCCTTTGGTGTAGCGCATAGTTTTGGAATCTTCTAAAACTGAAATGAGGGTCATCTAATCCTAGCCCTCTAGAACCACAATATGAATCATTTTTAGAAAATTAATCATATACTACTTAGAGATAGACACTTGGTCCACTTGATTTTGTTCGGTCCTACTCAAAGTGTCAAAAATGTAGTTACACTTAATGGGCGTATATTCCATGTTTAAATAAATCAACAACATATACTCAACACACATCCACTATTGTAGATTCAAATATTGTTTTTAAAATATTTATGTTAATATCTTTTGGTCAGTCTACATTGTAATACATTCTCCCAATATATAATTTCACCAACACCTCAAGGCATAAACCACAAAATATAACTCATGATCATGCATAGGGTAATTCTAGTCATCGTTTCACAACATCCACGACTCATATCCCACAAATTGGCCACACTGAATTTCCACTCCTCCAATTCCTATTCTAGAAACATCACAAAAAATGTATTATCATAACATGGTTTGGGTTGGATCAAAATTGGTGTAGTAGTCAAACACTACATTAGAACCTATAAAATATTCTAACATTTTGTAGACACTTCATACATAATTACATTTTGGTAATTCTCTAATGTGGGAATTCCTAGTAAGAAAGTCTTGGATGAACCTATGATAATATCTTTCTAAACCCATAAAACTAAACATATCAAAAACATTCTTTTCCTACTCACAAGATACCACTACCATCACCTTATCTAGGTCCACTAATATAACATCATCAGAGATCTTGTTTCCCATGAAATGTAACATTTTGATCCATAATAGACAGTTATATATATTAGTGTATAGAGGATTATTTCTCATTGTAATCAATATGATGTTAAGATGTTGGATATGGATTTCATGAGTCATGGATTACCCTAAAATTTCATCCCCAAACACAACCACAAACTAGTATAAGTATTAGTGGAAGATTCTGTTCGTTGAGGCTATTAACATAACAGGGTCATTCATCATTTTTAATTCCAACACGACGAACTGATATAGGCTATAACATATTTTTAAATAAATTCATGGTATATAAGAAAGTCAAAGTCTATAATAATGATCCTTGTTCTCAATTCAATATTTGAGAAAATACATGATCCAATCAACTTGTCAAATATATCACCATACATGGAATAGGATACCATTTCATCACTAGCTTCCAGATCAACATCCAGTAATAAACACATAAAAATATGTTTCCATGTCCTTCATAGGAAAATGAACTAGAGAACTCCTAGGAAAATTAATCGAATGGATAAATAACTTATTCATAAATTCATCAAGCTGATTCACGAGATCTTGATTCTCTTTTGTTCCATTTTGTTAGGTGTAATTAAGATGGGGTCATATCCTTACATGATATCAATTTTAAACTCTTAGTCACTCTTAGGTGGAACCCCTTTTATGTACTTAGGAAACAAGTATTAAAACTAGTTCAGTATTTATGAAATGAAACAATTTTGAAAATCATATCATCTAAAGATGGATAAAATCATTGGTAGAAATCTCCCATAGTTTCTAATGAATTGGCCCTGTATGGACTGCCTGAAAATACCATACTACAAAATGAAAATAATTGTCACCCATTATGAGACATAAAAGTCACTCACATGAGGTAACTATAAGATATATTGTTTTTATTGATGTACAAAACCTTATTTTTATTTTTATTTTGTTTATTTTATTCATTGTCTTAGACACTAATCTTGGACATGGGATGATATGGTTGTTTTTGGAAATTAGCGGGAAATAGGTTGAACACTGGTTGCAGGATAGGTACATGTCATGTACTATAATTACACATCTTATACTCCTAGTTAATAGTCTGTAATGATATTACACAATGTGTATTGGTTTTTCATTAGAAAAAGTAACATTAGAATAACATGTCATGTACTGGAGCTACACATCATGTAATTTCCCATAGGGGTTTTTAAAGAGAGGATGTATCCACTTATGTATCTTATGTTAAATATTTTCCTATAATTTTTGGAACCCAAATAACAGCAATTATGGTTTTTTAATCTTGAAGATTTCTAAAATCTCACTCGATCATGGTTTGTCTTGTTAAATCTACATTTATAAGTACTTGGTTCATTTTTAGTTTTTATTTATTCTTTCGAACAAAGATTTTGCTATTTTGATTTATGCTCATATGCCCTAATATCTAATTCTTCATCTGTTATATATTTTTCTTCCTAACTAGGATGAATCATGACATTAAAATAGATGATCTCTCTACTACCGAGTTGAGGTAGGTGGTCTATACTTTCATTCATATTTTCAGGTGTTTTTTAGTTGATTGGCCTTTTCTTTACCCGTCAAAAATTCTAGAAAGGCCTTGTGTTTAGGTGGGTTGCTTATCGTAGTCTTAGTTAGACCTAGTGATGATATCTTTAGGTTTTGTTTAGGCAGTGTTGTCACCCTTTTCTCGATTTAAAGTCACCCATGGGATGTGCCACCAAGATATTCCATGTTTGTACCTGTTTAAACCACCCAATGGTTTTTTTTCTTGTTCTTTACTAGTTAGAGGATGAATTCCAATTACATAATGGTTTTGAATAGTCTCCTTATCGAAGTACTATATTCATTCATAGTGATATCTATTTATTCCATCAATTTTAAATTTAACTGAAATTGTTAAATAGAAAATATGGGTGGGTATACATATATAAATTATTAATGGGTACTTAAATAGATTATAGGGGATGGAAAGACCATGTTATTTGTATTTGATAAATGGTTATCATGATCGTCTATACACGTGGATTGTACATGTTTTTTTAGTGGATATACTCACGTGGAATGAATTTTAATATTTAAGGATTTGATTTTATGGTTTCGTAGATTCCACGGATTTGTCTCCATAGATTTGGAATGCTACATTAGATGCCTTAGAATACTATTCCCCTTGGTATTTGATTCTATGGTATTCCTCGGGCCTTTCTACCCTCTGGATCCTGCTTTCTTAGACTCACATAGGACATGTCGTTACACTTTCTCTTAAGACTCTAACCAATTCCTAGACCGAGTCTCTACTGGGATGCCCATGGGACTTGATGTGGATGCCTAGGGCGAGCTCCTTGGTTCCAGATCATCATGGTCTACAATTATAACATGGATTCCCTAGTATGTGACATGTTGGATATTTCCTTTAGGGTCTACATTTCACTATATGGTGTGGCCATGGGATTCATCTTTTCACTATACAGTGAGGTTATGGGACATCATGACTTCTTTTTACATTATGGCTATGTATTTTTTGGTATTGATGGATATAGGACATAGTAGTGTGACTTATTTACATTGTAATAGCTACCTTGTTAGGAGATGACTCTTTTGAAGGTAGCCTTGAGGGGTTGTTCAATATTACTTATAACATTAGAATTATTCCATGCGAATACGCACATACCTTACTATTTCCGTACACTCTCTAGAAATTTGTATATTTATATTATTATTTTATAGAACATGTTGGTTTCCTACTGTGATTTTTATCTCATGTCCTGTTTCGGACACATCGGGGACACATACAGATTATATGGTTACAATTGATTCTTGGGGTAAGGTTCGTGGTATTGGTTGATGACTGTCTCTATGGAGAATGAGATGATATGAAAAATATGAGGCTTGTGATGCTATAAACAATTTTTTTATAATTTTTCAATACTTTTAATTTATTTTATTTCTATGTGATGTTATGACTGATTTCTAGTTACTTGTATCATCTTCATCATTTTAAATATGAGCCGCTTCTGTGTATTGGTATATATTGATGTCTTGTCTTACAATCAACTAACTGCTATTTATTTCTCTCATGTTATTTATTATATGTTTGACAGCTGCTATGATAGTATGGTAAAGAGGTAATAGTCACCTCAAAGACTCACTTAGGGCCTCGCTACTATTTGGAACTTGCTAGTATTTTTGGAGATGTTCTTGAGTACATGTTTCCAACTAGGTTCGGGGCATCATTTGTTAGCATCTAGATCTGAGAGATTTTAATGTTATATCAGATGAGTTTTTCTTCTAGTTTTCCCTATTGTTTGGAAATATTAAGGATATAAAGGAAATGTATATTGGAAATAAACTATGTCTGGGAGTTGTTACGCCATGTATAGGTGAAACAACGATTAACTCAAATGGATTTTTTTTCTAGACTTAGAGTGTTATAGTTTTTTTTGATTTCAAAGATGGGTGACACATTTACTCTAAACTATTTCTATTAGGGTAATTGATGGTTATATTTTAGTTTCAACACAATAAGATGAGGGTTTGGCATCTCAAGCATCATATATAAACTTGTTAGAATCACATTCCATGCATTTTTCATTTCTATTTTGGATTCATTAGTAATTTTATTTTGTTGTGATAGTTAATGTTATAGTTGTGCCTGCTGTTGTGTTTGTTGGGTGTAGTCAATAAAGGTGTGATGTCATATTTCAATCAATAAAGTGTATGGGACCTTATGAATTAGGTACTGATGCACCAATAGAATAAACATTCTAATTGAACTTTATATATGTATGGTTTTAATGGGAACAAATTTTGGGATCCTGAGGTGTTGTGGGACCTCCTGGATTCGGAATTGGTTTCCCCTGGTGAAATTTCATGGAAAGATGAATGTGAATTGGAAATGAAAATGAAACTGGAAATGATGAATAGTGGCTTGACATAGACCTGGATTTTGAGTTGGAAAGAGGAATAATTTCATTTATTTTGATGACTATTCTTTATATGTTCCAGGATTTAGAATATGGTTTTTGGTTAGAATTAGGTTTTAGGAGGTTTTGGTATGTCCTATTCTTTTAAAATGTTTACTTTGATGATGTTATTTTCTAAGTCATGTTCTAGGAATTATAAATACATGCCACAATGATGACCTCCAGTGATATTTTGTGAGGGAGGAGATGAACATACATTAGAGATGGTGGGATATGGGATACAGGTTGATCCTCCTTTAGTTCAAGCTTCAAAAACCTGAACAGTTCAAGACACATGTTTTGAGGCACAATTCCATGAAGGGTTTCTTCATTATATACATACATATTAGGGGTCCCTGCAGCCATCCTTAATTGTGGATGAGCCTAAATGGGTGGTCTAGTTTCCACATCATACAGTGATTAAGTAGGATGGAAGACCACGGGCTGAAGAGCAGTAGCATGAGACCATGTTAGCGATTTTTGGGCCTCTACAGACACCAGTAGAGTATAGGGTTAATGTAATGACTTACATGCTATGTATACTGATAAAGTGTTGGTGTGATGTTTTAACTAGGGTGATGGGTTGAAAAATATGTGTTGGGTAAAATTCCAAACTTGTTTCATCGATTAATTATACCACATGACTCTATGAGTAAAGAGAGCTAGTGAGTTCATGCGTCTGGTGAAGGGTGTGATGAAGGTTATGGAATACTCAGAGAAATTTATAGAGATGCTATGTTTTATAGAAATATATCTTACTAATGAGTTTTCAAGGGAGAGGCGCTGTGAGGAAGGTCCCAGTAATGCTATCAAATCATTGGTCAACATGTTTAGGATGGATTCTATCACTGATATTATGAGTCAGATGCTATTTATATTGTAGAACAGGAAGGAAAAAGCAGTACAGAATATGGGAGTGGGGATTCTTTCTTTGGTGGATCTATGTCTTCTATAAAGAAGAGTAATTTCGAGGTTTCCTACAAGGTTGGTACTGCTCAGGCTATAGGTGAATAAATCAAGGTGTTTTTTCATCAGTGTGGTAGGTGAGGCCATATGAAGAATTTGTTTGACCGTGAACCAGTTGGGTGCTGAGCATATGGCCGGATGAGGAATATGCAGTGGTTTTGTGGGACTATCCCTCCGAATGTGATTTATAGGGGTCAGCTCTGAAATTAGGGTTAGGAGTAATTTCATCAGCTCCATGTTTGGTGGGGAGGTGGACATGTACAGGTATGTTTGTTAAGGTAGTGGTGGTCATTTCCATGGTATCCAGACACATTGTTCTCAAAGACATTTGGGTGGATCAACTTTGGGTATCCATATAGTGTCACAAGGGTATGGTACATTCCAGAATTATGTTGATCCCCGAACCCAAGAGGATATGGATCCATGACCGTCTATAATGAGTGGTACGATCTTAGTAGTTTCTACTATTTCATCATCTCTTTTTGATAAAGGATCATCACACAGTTTTATCAATGCATGAGTGTTTAAAATCATTTTTTGGGTGGGTTTTCTATCTAAGGGAATTTTTATTCTACACAGACAATTGGGATTTAGAACGTGTGATGTGCACCAGTGTATTGAGTGTCCCCATGAGGTCAATGGGTGTCACTTTGTATAGGATATGTATTTCCATCAGATGAAATGGATAGGTTTCATTCATGGAATGGAATATCTAGTAGATGATAGAGTTTATATTGATAGCTACCATTGTAGGTTGAGTTCCACATTATGAGAGGGTTTAGTGTTTATTGACATAGGTGAATGATATAACTAGGAGAGCAATGATGGTCCCGAGAAACACGTGATGGGCGGGTTGACAGCCCATATTTCTAGGTTGTTTCTAGATGATCAGGGAATGATACATGGTGAATTCCGTATAGTGGTTTACAACTTCATGTATGCCTTTCCTGACGAATAATCTAGGTTACCTCTTGAGAGAGAGGTGGAGTTCTCAATCAATCTAGTTCCAGAAACTGCACTGATTTCTATAAATTTGTACTATATGGCTATGACATAGTTACAAGAGTTCAAGAGATAGATATATGATTTGGAGGTAAAGGGATTTATAAGACCTAGTACTTCTCTATGGGGTCTGAGGTACTTTTTGTGAAAAATGTGGATGCAACACTTAGGTTACACATGGATTTCCAAAAATTTAAACAGTTGATGGTTAAAAACTGGTATCCTTTTCTATGAATAAATGATATTCTTGATCATCTTAAAGGATATCTAGTGTTATAAATGATCGAAATGAGGTATATATATCAACATGTGCATGTTTGACTAGTATATATACCTCATAAAAAATTTCATAGCAGGTATGGGTTATATGAGTATCTAGTTATGTCATCTGATTTCATGAATGTGCCAGCAATTTTCCTGGTGTTGATTAATCGTGTGATCTATCCTCACATGGATTATTTTGTGTTGGTTTCAAAAGATGATACCTTGGTGTATTCAGACAGTTAACATGATCATTCCAACCATCAAGATATTGTTTTTAATACAATAATAAAGCCTTGGTTATATGCTAATCTCAGAATGTTCCACTTTTGGATTGATCAGATTCACTTACTAGGTCACATCATCTCAGAAAAAAGAGTGTCAGTAGATCTAGAGAAGGTTATAGATTAAGTTTCCTCAGAAGATCCCAAGAACATTTTTGACATACAGTGTTTCTTGGGTCTATCTATTTACAAAAACAAATTTATATTAGACTTATCATATTTTGACACATCGTTGATTTGATTGACTAAGAAGGGAATGAAGATTGTTTTAATTTATTCTTGTGAAAAATAGTTTTAGAAGATGAAAGGTAGGCTGATGTTAGAACTAGTCCTCACACTACCAAAGATCGAAAAAATTTACATGGCTTACTATGATTCCTCAGGTATTTGGTTGAGGGTAGTGCTGATTTAGGGATATCGAGTCATGTCATACGGGTATCAGAAAATGTGGCCTCACGAGATGAATTACCCTACACATGATCTCTAGTGATTTGTAGTTGTCTATGTTTTGCACTGTTGGATACACTATTTATTGGGAGAGATTTTTTTATTGTACATGGACCAATAAGTCCTAAATTATATCTTTACACAGCATGGTCAGCATGTGTGGTAGCGATGGTGGTTGGAGTACCTATATTCTTTCAACTTTGAGATTGCCTATATGATGGGTTAGGGAAATTCATTGGTCAATTCTTTAAGTAGGATGACTCAGATACATGTGATGTAGTTAGCCTATAGAGAGTAACAACTTATGAAATTATTTTTTTAAGATGCATTTAAAGGTGAATGGAAATAATGGGTGGACATATCTATCAAAAATAACTATGAACTCTACCCTACTTGATAGAGTTAGGATGAGAAAGCTATTTGATTCTGAAGGCCTTGTTCTATGATATAGTGGGGTAGGTGGGGACCCTCTTCTTAGTTGGAAGGTAGGAAAGGATGAGATATTTTTTATCCATGGACATGTTTTGGATCTATTAGATATATATGGGGAGTTTATTATGGTCTTTCATGATTCATATTAGGCAATAAATCCGAGGTTCACCTAAATGTACTGTTACTTGCGTCGTCAGTACTAGTCGCCATGTATGAAATAAGAGGTATTTGGATTAATTTTTATGTGTTCCACCATTAATTTGGTGAATGATGAACATCTATGACCAACTGTGATTTTACCGTAGTTACCTATTCCTGAGTGGAAATGGGATAATGTCGTGATGAATTTCATGACTGGTTTTCTATGGTCACCATGAGGAAATTATGTTGTGTGGGTTGGTGTTGAAAGGCTGGAGAAGGAAAATAATTTCATGCCAATAAAGGATACCATTGGTGTTGATGATCTTGGAATTTTGTACATCTGAGATGTGGTATGACTACATAGAGTCCCATTAACTATCGCTTCAGATAGGGATTCTATATATACATATCATTTTGGAAGAGATTTCAGACGGTTTTTGGTATAGAAGTGCATCTAAGAACTAAAAACCACATACAAATTGATGTAAAGTAAAACGTATGATATAATCACTAGAGGAAATGTTGCAAGCATGCATCCTAGATTTTGGGGGCCCTTGGGAGAGGAAAGTTCCACTGGTTGAGCATTCCTATAATAACAGTTATTAGGTGATGATACATATTGACCCTTCTGATGGTTTATATGGTAGGAGATGTCATTATCCCCTATTCTAGTTAGAGGTAGGTGTGAAACCTCTACCGAGACAACGTCTCATGCAGAAGACATCTTAAAAGGTCCAGTTGATAAAGAAGCAGACAACTAATTCATAGTATTATCATAAATCCTATGATGATCGTTATAGATGACCTATAGAGTTCGATGTTAGTGATCATGTTTTCTTTCATGTTTCACTAAGGATGATACATACGTTTACAAGTAGACAGGGTAATAATTCATCGAGATATGTCAGGATATTTATGATTCTAGAGAGATTAGTTCTAGTTTCCTATCGGTTGGAGTTTCCTCAGAGATACTAATCTTTGAACGGTGTCTACCATCTATCTTAGCTTTGAATCTATTGCTCATACTCATATTATGTTTTTTTATCTTGAGGAGGTTGATCTTTCAGTTGATACTTCCTTTTTGGAGCATCTGATTTGTATCCGTGATAGGTGCAAGACAGATCTTTTAGGTTGTTTATTCCCTCTAGTATGAATTTATGGAAGTATGGCCATTTACAGGATGATACTATAGAGTGGTTGTCCAACATATGTTCATAGTTTCTGATGTTATTCTCAGACTAACCATGACAACCCTTCAGAGAGAAATTCAAAAAAAAAATTCTATATGTGAGGAAGATTTTATGATCTCGAGTCTTCCATTATGTATGTACCCTTCTTTAAATGTTAAATGTGTTTATTTTCATTTTTGGCATAGACCCTAAGTCAGGCCATGGTACGATTGGGTTGTTTTTGGTAAATAATGTGAAAAGAGCATAAAGGATGGCTACATACCAGGTACATGTATTATAATCCAAGTTCATGGCATGGAATCGCGTTACATGACATTTATGGGGTTTTCTTTAGAAAAATAATATCTGGATGTACACATCATGTACTAGTGGTACACGCTGTGTACTTTCTCACTAGTGTTTTTTAAAATATAGGTAGAATATGCATATTTTTCTTTAATAAAACACTTTACTCTCATATTTTGAAAACAAAACCCATCTATTATGGTTTTTCAGATTTTGAATCCTTCCAGACTCCAATATGATCATAGTCTATCCGGTTAGAACAACATTAATAAATAATCAATTACATCTTTGTCCTCTTTGATTCTTTGAAACATCTAATTCCCATTTGATTTAGGATCATAATCCCTAATATGATGTTCTTCATATATTATTCATATTTCTTCCTAACTAGGATAATCCTGAATTGACCCTTGATGAGTTCTATAATAACAAGGTGTGTTTGGTGGTCTCTAAATTATTTTGGGGTTTCAAATGTTTTTTTGGCGTTCATCCCTTTCACGAGCCATCAGATATTATTTTGAGCCCTCATTTTTTAGCATTCATTGTGCTATAGGACTAGTCATACATAGTGAGGATAAAAGTAGGTTCTTTTTAGGTGCATTGGGACCCATTTTTTGATTCTAGGTCACCCATGGGGTACACCTACAAGAAATTCCTTATTTATACCTGTTCAAACAACCCAAAGGGTGTTTTCTTGTGCATTACTAGATAGAGGAAGACTTTAGATGCCTTCATGGTTTAGAAATGTCTGCATAGAAGTTGTACTACCTCTTATGATAATGATATCTGGTTATTCCAAGCTTATGTAATTTAATTGGGATTGTTAAATGAATAATATGGGTAGGTATGCCTATGTAAATGATTAATGGAATGTTAAATAGTTTATATATAACGACCCATACTTTACATACATTGTTAATACTTCAAAATTGAAGCACACTTATTACAACATACGACAAAACCACAAAGGACCGTATAGGTATAGTGTCTTTAGAAACTGGGAAACATAAACAACTGGTTCATAAATCTTCTACAGTGTCTCCCATTTATTTCATCATATCTAGGGTCCCTTTTAGCATATTCTACTTAATATCCATCTTCCTGACCTGGAAAAAAAAACATACAAAAAAGGGTGAGCTCAAATGCTCAGCAAGGGCAAATAAAGGAAATAAAAATCATATCATATCTTTTTGAAAATCATAACCTGCAAAAGAGATCATAATATCTTAACATGGAATAAATCATAGAAGTGAAAATGAGATCCCCATAATCATAACATAAAACTTGAAACTTTGTGGCATGCACACATAATCATGGAAAATCATTTCTTGTTAGTCATGACTCATTGCCAAGACTATCTTAGCGGACAAAGTCCATTTCTGAACTGAGTTAACTCCTCGTTTCAGTCCTGTATCACTAAACCGAAATAACCTTCCATTCCAGCCATGTCTATCTCATGAGATATAAATCTTTACCCAATGCATTGGAGGGAGATATAGGTCCCACCCATCTTATAATGAATCCTTTCTTATTTGTGCCACATAATCATAAATCATACATCATCGCATAAAAAATGGGATTCTTGAAACATCATGACATCATAAAACAAATAATATAAGGTAAATGACTTCATAAAAATAATTCCCTCACAACATAATCAAATCAATGTAAAAATAGGGATAAAAACAGAACCCTATATTATCTTATATGTAAAATAATTTTGATAAAACATTTGAACTGAATTCTTGAGGAAAATATTCTTTCTAATTCAAAAAAACTTTTCTTTTATTAACATGTCATACAATTATAAACTAAAAGAAGTTGATTAAAAATAAACTTGAAAACTTATAAAGGAAGATTCTTGTAAATAATGTTTTAAAAATCCATTCATTTCGTATAAGTTAAAAAAAACATTCTTCTCGTACTTTTGTCGGAAAAGTCAAAAAGTACCTCGTACGAAAAACGACAAAAGATTCCATTCATCTATTTTACCAAAAACTCACCAAAGGGTAAAATAGGATTTAAAAAATTTTATGATAACATTATATATTGAGGAAACATGGATATGGATGATTAATATTCCCCAGTGAATTCTGAAGTATAAACAATCTCAGATAAAAATTGAGATTTCGAGATTTTCCCTTACCTTAGGTCCGATTTGCTTTGTACGTGTCCGAAGCTCCTTTATAATGGTTTAAATAATGTTATTTACTTATTCCATAATCATACATATTGATATGATATCATATATGGTCATATTCTTAGCTTCTTATTAGTAATATTTCATTGTTACTTGTTACTCGGGTCTTTATTGCCTTTTGTTCTTATGCGTGTTTTGCCGAATAAATTCTTATTCTCCTTTTAAGGATATAGATACCTTATATCCTGAATGGTATTAGTGTAACATATATCATATTTATTCATTCAATTCATTTATATAATTACTATGTAATGATGATCATGTAGAACGAGTCGCATCACATCGTGGAGACGGTATTCCGTACGTACGCGCGAGCGATGATATTGTTCCCATGATCATGGAATTGTATTTAAGTGTATTTATACTATTTCAGTATCAATATAACTTTATAATAATCATATATAGTTACTCATTAAACCATTATACCCATCCTTGTAAGGTGATGGTGGAAAATAGATTACACCACGGCGTGGAGACGATATTCCGTACGTACGCACGCACGGTGATTTCATTTTTCCGTAGGATGGATAGAAGGTGAATTAGGGTTGTTTCATATTTATAATAACATATAAGTATGTAAGTAATACTGATGTTATTATTTTATCATGAAACAACTAAAGAAGAAGAAGTTGAAGAAGAAAGAAATTGAAAAGATCGGTAATGGATATTACCTCTTCTTTGAAACGCCTCTTTGAATCCTCCACTTAGGGAACTAAGATTGGTCTTTGAAGAAGACAAGGACCTCTAGGATTATTCTAGGGAAGTGGAGAAGGGATTTAGGCAGGGTTTGGCCGAGATTGAGTGCTCAAATTGGTGTGAGTAGGAGGGGGAGGAGGTGCCCTTTTATAAGGGAGGAGAGGGGCACCTTAGGAATATCTCAAAATATTATTTTATATTAAAGTTAAAATCGGTTTATAATGGTTCCAAAGGGTCTTATTTCGAAGTTAAAGTGGGGATGGGTCTCAATCCTATCAACCAATAGGATTTAGACAAGTTTAGGTTATTATTTTAACCTTATCAATTAGATTTAACTCTGAGTTAAATAATTTATCTTTTACCGTGACTTTTTGTTTTCTTACACTATATGGTTAATACACTTACTATAACATTACAAAAGAACCCCAAGTTGTTTATTATTAATATATATATCCTTATCTAAGTCATTTGGCCGAGCCTTAGATTTTTAGGAATAAAATAACAATTAATAATATAATATTTAATTTAAAAACTATTTTGTGTCAATTTTGACACTATTTGATATATGATTTTTTTGAAAGTCATAATAGAATTATATGTTCGAACCAAGTTGATTAAATCGACAATAATATATCATAGTAACCTATAAAATTATTGTAATTCATAAAAAGTCTCAAATTACATTTATTTGAGCATTTATAACATCAATTATGTTAACATTTCCTTAAAAGGGTAATTACTGCATCATCGTTGTGTCATAAATAAATTTATTAATTTAAAGTCTAAAAATTATAAATAAAATATCATTATGTAGGAAAGCTTTTTATCTTTCTAATTAATATTTATAGTCGAATTTATCTTATGTATAACCCCATATTAAAAATGTTTTAGTTATTAAACATTGATTTTAACTATTTTAACTATTCATTAAATAAAATAATATTAAATGTCATAATCTAATCCAAGTGGGCCTAAATGGTCATATTATATTCATAAGGTTGTTTTTGGTCGAATTACACTTATCCAATAGAATTAGTACATGTGTTAGGGTAATAGTAATATCATATTTACCCTTAGTTACCCTATTTACTATTAACCGCGGTAAAAAATTATTTTTATCTCATTGAACCACATTTTACTTGATGATATCAACCGTGTCTGTCGGATTTTCGAAATTACATTCATAGAAGCGGTAAAATTAAGTTTTATGCAAAATTCAGTTTTTAACCTACCACTTAGTGGTTTCACTATTCATCAAAAATTGAATGTTTTCAGAAAAATACCAAAATTTCACCCTAGGCTAATTTCGGTATTCCGAATCAAAAAATGAGGTCCATTTTGAAAGATAAAATTTAATAAAGTGGTTATTACTATTCATAGTGGCTATTTTAAATAATATTTTATTATCATATCGTCGTTTAGTGAAACTCGGTATTTCGTACAACGCAAGCTATCGATGAAGGTCGCGATTGCGTGTAAAGTAAGTCAAGCTAGTGTGTAGTGAAAGATTCCTTTGATAACATAAAAACAAAATATTACTCATAAAAATCTCGGGTGTTACATTCTACCCCCCTTAAAAATAATTTCGCCCTCGAAATTCGTCACTTTGTAACAAACAGATGAGGATAATTCTCCCTCATCATATCCTCAAGCTCCCATGTAGCTTCTTCAAGTTGGTGGTTCCTCCATAAAACTTTCACCAATCGAGTGGTCTTGTTTCGTAGGACTTTTTCTCTACGATCCAGAATCTCTATCGGTTGTTATTCATAAGAAAGATCTTGCTCCAGCGGTATAACTTCTGAGCTGAGTACATGTGAAGGATCAGGTATGTACTTTCTCAGGAGAGATACATGGAACATATCGTGAACTTGAGAGAGATTCGGTGGAAGCGCCAATCGGTAAGCTACCTTTCCAACACGATCCAGTATTTCGAAAGGACCGATATATCTAGGGCTCAACTTCCCCTTCTTTCCAAATCTCATAACCCTCTTCCAGGGAGATATTCGTAAGAACACTTTATCACCCACTTCAAACTCTAGGTCTTTTCTTCGGTTGTCGGCATAACTTTTCTGTCGACTTTGAGCTGCTCTTATGTGTTGTTGAATAGATCTGACCTTTTCTTCCATTTCATCAACGAGATCAGGTCATAATTGCTTTCTTTCCCCAACTACATCCCAGCAAGTTGGAGTCCTGCATTTCTTTCCATAGAGAGCTTCATAAGGAGCCATCTGAATACTGGAGTGAAAGCTATTATTATAAGAAAATTCAACCAAAGGTAGGTGTTGATCCCAACCTCCTTTGAAATCCATAGAGCAAGCTCTCAACATATCTTCTAGGGTTTGAATTGTTCTCTCAGACTGACCGTCTGTCTGAGGATGATAAGCAGTGCTGAAACTCAACTCTGTATCCAGAGTATGCTGAAGACTTCGCCAGAACTTCGAGGTAAATCTCAGATCCCGATCAGATATAATAGAAAGTGGTACTCCATACAATCTTACCACTTCCTTTACATATATACTGGCAAGCTGATCTAGAGAGAAATCCTCTCTAATAGCAATGAAGTGTGCAGACTTTGTAAGACGATCAACTATGACCCAGATAGAATTATTGCCTTTGGATGTTTTAGGAAGTCCTGTGACAAAGTCCATAGTGATGTTTTCCCATTTCCCTTCGGGTATGGGTAATGGTTGTAACATCCCCTTAGACTTCTGTCTCTCAACATTAACTTGTTGACAAACCAAGCATCGAGAGACATATTCAGCAACATCTCTTTTCATGCCATCCCACCAGAAGTACTCTTTCAGGTCCCTATACATCTTCGTGCTTCCAGGATGAATAAAGAATGAAGAACTATGAGCCTCATCCAGCAGCTCCTTCTTTAATTCAGGGATGGGAGGAACACAAACCCAATTCCTGAACTTTATTATCCCATCACAATCAAGGTTGAATTCAGGAACATTTCTCACCTTCTTTTGTAACTCGACATCTTCTTTCTTTGCCTCTTTAATCTTCACATGTATAGATGGTTGAAAATTCATTTGATAAAGATAAGATTTTTCCCCTTCAATTATAATTCCAAGATCCATCCTTTGTAAATCCATAAATATTGGATCTTTTGTGATCCTCATCATGGATAAACTAGCATGGTCCTTTCAAATTAATGCATATGCCACCTTGTTTTCTTTCCCAGGGTGGTAATGGATTGAGCAGTCATAATCCATAATCAGCTCCAACAATCTTCTTTGACGCATATTCAGCTCCTTTTGTGTGAAAATATACTTTAAACTTTTATGATCAGTATAAATATCACACCTTTCACCATAAAGTTAATGCCTCCAAATCTTTAATGCAAAGATTACCGCAGCTAACTCCAAATCATGTGTTGGGTAATTTTGCTCATGGATTTTCAACTGTCGTGAGGCATAAGCTATCACCATATCATTTTGCATAAGAACACACCCCAATCCCTTCTTGGATGCATCACTGTAGATCACAAACCTTTCTCCACTACAAGGTAGTGTGAGCACAGTTGCACTGAATAACCTTCTTTTAAACTCCTTGAAATTCTCTTCACATTCCTCTATCTAAACAAAATTAACTCCTTTCCGAGTCAACATGGTGAGTGGGTTAGATAATCGTGAAAAATCTTTTACAAAACGTTGATAATATCCATCCAAATCAAGAAAACTTCGGATCTCAGTTACTGTTGTTGGTCTCGACCATCTTTTGATATCCTCTGTTTTTGCTGGATCCACAGATATCCCCTCTTTTGAGAATATGTGACCCAAAAATGCAACTTTTTGAAGCCAAAATTCACACTTGGTAAATTTGGCATAAAGCTTCTCCTTTCTCAGGGTCTTCAATATAATTCTCAAGTGATCTTCATGCTCTTCCTTGCTCTTTAAATAGACAAGAATATCGTCTATAAAGACTACCACAAATTGATCAAGATAGTCTCTAAAGACTCTATTCATTAGATCCTTGAAGATAGTAGGGGCATTAGTAAGACCAAATGGCATCACTATAAATTCATAGTGTCCATACCTTGTACGGAAAGCTGTCTTTGGTATATCCTCCCTTTTAACCCTTAATTGATGATACCTTGAACGAAGATCAATCTTGGAAAAGTATTGAGATCCGCGTAGTTGGTCAAATAAGTCATCAATGCGTGGGAGAGGATATTTGTTCTTGATAGTGATCTTGTTAAGTTCTCGATAATCAATGCAGAGTCTCATTGATCCATATTTCTTCTTAACAAATAGAACAGGTGCTCCCCAAGGGGACACACTAGGGCGTATGAATCCCTTATCAAGATTCTCTTGGAGTTGCTTCTTTAATTCCTGCAACTTAATTGGGGCCATTCTATAAGGTGTCTTTGAAATAGGCAAAGCACCCGGTACGAGTGCTATTGAAAACTCAACTTCACGATTTGGTGGAAGACCCGGTAATTCCTTCGGAAAGAAATCATCAAACTCCCGTACGATGGGCATATTCTTAATCGCGAGTTTCTCACCAACCATTTGAGATAAATAACCTTCATTTAGTGGAATCAATACCTATAAAATGGAAGAAATTTCCACTGGAAGGTTATGTTCATCCTTGCATTGATAGACGATCATAGATTGATCTGGAATATGAAATGTGACTTACCTTCTTTGGAAATTGATATGAGCTCCGTATAAAGAAAGCCAATCCATGCCAAGAATCACATCGAATTCCACTAAAGGAAGGATCACAAGATTTGCAGGAAGCACTTTCCCACAAACGTCAATTGGAGAAGAATTATAAACTTTTGATGCGATTTATGTGCCATTAGGTGTTGTCACAACTAACTCAACATCTAATTGTTGAGGTAATACGGTGATACCCTTAGAAAATTCTTCAGAAATAAAAGAGTGGGTGGATCCAGAATCAAATAAAACATTTGCTACTTTAGAGTGGATGGTAAGTGTACCTTTCACCACTTCGTTATCGTACTCCACATCGCTGATAGAAATTGCATGTGACTTTCCTTTGTCTTTAGCCTTAAGAGTTTGTTGACGTCGACCATCATCATCAACCCTTGGATTTGAGCATTGATTGGCATAATGCCCCATCTTCTTGCACTTGAAACATTGAAGTGTAGTAGGTTCATTCTGTGTATCCCTTCCTTTGTTTGCATCATTATACATCTTCTTCCCATTATCGCGGCATTCAAATGCTCGATGACCTTCCTTTCCACATTTGAAACATTTACTTGTCCCTTTAAGACAACTCCCTCCATGTTTCTTTCCACACTTTGAGCATAAGGGAAAGCTCATCCTCTTTTCAGTGTGCTCTTTAGATTTTCCTTTGAATTCCATTTTCCTCTTCTTATCAAAACCATATGACTGATGGGTTACTCTAATCTCCATCTCGACTTTGAGAGCACATCGAACAATTTCCTCGTAGCTACTGAAGTCCCTTATGGATAACGCCCTTAGAAGACTTGGTTTTAAGCCACTAAAGAATCGATCGATCTTAATCTCAGGTTGGATAATAATACCAGAAGCGTACCTTGCAAGTCATGTAAAATTTGCTTCATAGGTACCAACAGATTCATCATCCCTTTGCTTCAGTTCAAGAAACTCTTTCTCTATCTTTGTTCGGAGAATACGAGGGAAGTACTTATTGAAAAATAAGTTCTTGAACTCGTCCCATTCCATGGACTCAATTTCATCCCTTTGCCTCATATTCTTAATAATATTCCACCACTGATCAGCATGTCATTCCAAACGATACACTGATAGGATGACTTTATCATGTTCAGAACATTGAAGAACTGAAAATATCTTTTCAGTAGTACTAATCCATTGTTCAGCAACTAATGGATCAGTAGACCCGCTGAAAGAAGGTGGACGCTGCCTCATGAAGGATTCAACAGAATGTTGCCCCTTCCTTTGCTCGTTTGGAAGTCCTGCATGATTCATAGCTTGAGAAAGTTGTGTGAGCATGGCTACAAGATTTTGCATTCCAGCTCCCATATCGTTTGGTTGCTCAGGGGGACAATCATTGCATTGCCCATCGCATTTCGCATTAACACGGTTCCTTCGGGTTCCAGCCATTGACTAAAACCAAGAAGAATAGTGCGAGCAACACTAATTATAATAGGAAAACCACATAATTCAAGAATAAAATTTTCACGCTTAAGGTCTTATCCTAGGTTATTCATGGCCATTTCTAAAACACTAAGATTGTGTTCTATGCTTTGACTTATCCTTAGGGTTCTTACTAAGGCTTTCACATCCTAGTTTCCAAAGGTTGACTATACCTTTTTTCTGATACCAACTATAACGACCCATTCTTTACATACATTGTTAATACTTCAAAATTGAAGCACACTTATTACAACATATGACAAAACCACAAAGGACCGTATAGGTATAGTGTCTTTAGAAACTGGGAAACATAAACAACTGGTTCATAAATCTTCTACAGTGTCTCCCATTTATTTCATCATATCTAGGGTCCCTTTTAGCATATTCTACTTAATATCCATCTTCCTCACCTGGGGAAAAGAAAACATACAAAAAAGGGTGAGCTCAAATGCTCAGCAAGGGCAAATAAAGGAAATAAAAATCATATCATATCTTTTTGAAAATCATAACCTGCAAAAGAGATCATAATATCTTAACATGGAATAAATCATAGAAGTTAAAATGAGATCCCCATAATCATAACATAAAACTTGAAACTTTTTGGCATGCACACATAATCATGGAAAATCATTTCTTGTTAGTCATGACTCATTTCCAAGACTATCTTAGCGGACAAATTCCATTTCTGAACCGAGTTCACTCCTCGTTTCAGTCCTGTATCACTGAACCCAAATAACCATCCATTCCAGACATGTCTATCTCATGAGATATAAATCTTTACCCAATGCATTTGAGGGAGATATAGGTCCCACCCATCTTATAATGAATCCTTTCTTATGTGTGCCACATAATCATAAATCATACATCATCGCATAAAAAATGGGATTCTTGAAACATCATGACATCATAAAACAAATCATATAAGGTAAATGACTTCATAAAAATAATTCCATCACAACATAATCAAATCAATGTAATAATAGGGATAAAAACAGAACCCTATATTATCTTATATGTAAAATATTTTTGATAAAACATTTGAAATCCATTCTTGAGGAAAATATCCTTTCTACTTCAAAAACACTTTTCTTTTCTTAACATGTCAAACAATTATAAACTAAAAGAAGTTGATTAAAAATAAACTTGAAAACTTATAAAGGAAGATTCTTTGAAATAATGTTTTAAAAATCCATTCATGCCATATAAGTTAAAAAAAACATTCTTCTCGTACTTTTGTCGGAAAAGTCAAAAAGTACCTCGTACGAAAAACGACAAAAGATTCCATTCATATATTTTACCAAAAACTCACCAAAGGGTAAAATAGGATTTAAAAAATTGTAGGACAACATTATATATTGAGGAAACATGGATATGGATGATAAATATTCCCCAGTGAATTCTGAAGTATAAACAATCTCGGATAAAAATTGAGATTTCAAGATTTTCCCTTACCTTAGGTCCGATTTGCTTTGTACGTGTCCGAAGCTCCTGTATAATGGTTTAAATAATGTTATTGACTTATTCCAGAATCATAAATATTGATATGATATCATATATGGTCATATTATTAGCTTCTTATTAGTAATATTTCATTGTTACTTGTTACTCGGGTCTTTATTGCCTTTTGTTCTTATGCGTGTTTTGCCGAATAAATTCTTATTATTCTTTTAAGGTTATAGATAACTTATATCCAGAATGGTATTAGTGTAACATATATCATATTTATTCATTCAATTCATTTATATAATTACTATGTAATGATGATCATGTAGAACGAGTCGCATCACATCGTGGAGACGGTATTCCGTACGTACGCACGAGCGATGATATTGTTCCCATGATCATGGAATTGTATTTAAGTGTATTTATACAATTTCAGTATCAATATCACTTTATAATAATCATATATAGTTACTCATTACACCATTATACCCATCCTTGTAAGGTGATGGTGGAAAATAGATTACACCACGGCGTGGAGACGGTATTCCGTACGTACGCACGCGCGGTGATTTCATTTTTCCGTAGGATGGATAGAAGGTGAATTAGGGTTGTTTCATATTTATAATAACATATCAGCATGTAAGTAATACTTATGTTATTATTTTATCATGAAACAACTAAAGATGAATAAGTTGAAGAAGAAAGAAATTGAAAAGATCGGTAATGGATATTACCTCTTCTTTGAAACGCCTCTTTGAATCCTCCACTTAGGGAACTAAGATTGGTCTTTGAAGAAGACCAGGACCTCTAGGATTATTCTATGGAAGTGGAGAAGGGATTTTTGCAGGGGTTGTCTGAGCTTGAGTGCTCAAATTGGTGTGAGGAGGAGGGGGAGGAGGTGCCCTTTTATAAGGGAGGAGAGGGGCACCTTAGAAATATCTCAAAATATTATTTTATATTAAAGTAAAAATCGGTTTATAATGGTTCCAAAGGGTCTTATTTCGAAGTTAAGGTGGGGATGGGTCGAAATAATATCAACCAATAGGATTTAGACAAGTTTAGGTTATTATTTTAACCTTATCAATTAGATTTAACTCTGAGTTAAATAATTAAACTTTTACCGTGACTTTTTGTTTTATTACACTATATGGTTAATACACTTACTATAACATGAAAAAGGAACCCCAAGTTGTTTATTATTAATATATATATCCTTATCTAAGTCATTTGGCCGAACCTTAGATTTTTAGGAATAAAATAACAATTAATAATATAATATTTTATTTAAAAACTATTTTGTGTCAATTTTGACACTATTTGATATATGATTTTTTTGAAAGTCATAACAGAATTATATGTTCGAAACAAGTTGATTAAATAAACATTAATATATCATAGTAACCTAGAAAATTAGTGTAATTCATAAAAAGTCTCAAATTACATTTATTTGAGCATTTATAACATCAATTATGTTAACATTTCCTTAAAAGGGTAATTATTGTATCATCGTTGTGTCATAAATAAACTAATTAATTTAAAGTCTAAAAATTATAAATAAAATATAATTATCTATGAAATCTTTTTATCTTTCTAATGAATATTTATAGTCGAATTTATCTTATGTATAACCCCATATTAAAAATGTTTTAGTTATTAAACTTTGATTTTAACTATTTTAACTATTCATTAAATAAAATAATATTAAATGTCATAATCTAATCCAAGTGGGCCTAAATGGTCATATTATATTCATAAGGTTGTTTTTGGTCGAATTACACTTATCCAATAGAATTAAGACATGTGGTAGGGTAATAGTAATATCATATTTCCCCTTAGTTACCCTATTTACTATTAACCGCGGTAAAAAATTATTTTTATCTCATTGAACCACATTTTACTTACTGATATCAACCGTGTCTATCGGATTTTCGAAATTCCATTCACAGAAGCGTTAAAATTAAGTTTTATGCAAAATTTAGTTTTTAACCTACCACTTAGTGGTTTCTCTATTCATCAAAAATTGAAAGTTTTCAGAAAAATACCAAAATTTCACCCTAGGCTAATTTCAGTATTCCGAATCAAAAAATGAGGTCCATTTTGAAAGATAAAATTTCAAAAAGTGGTTATTACTGTTCATAGAGGCTATTTTAAATAATATTTTAATAGCCTATCATCGTTTAGTGAAACTCGGTATTTCGTACAATGCAAGCTATCGAGGAAGGTCGCGATTGCGTGTAAAGTAAGTCAAGATAGTGTGTAGTGAAAGATTCCTTTGATAACATAAAAACAAAATATTACTCATAAAAATCTCGGGTGTTACATTCTACCCCCCTTAAAAAGAATTTCTCCCTCGAAATTCGTCACTTTGTAACAAACAGATGAGGATACTTCTCCCTCATCATATACTCAAGCTCCCATGTAGCTTCTTCAAGTTGGTGGTTCCTCCATAAAACTTTCACCAATCGAGTGGTCTTGTTTTGTAGGACTTTTTCGCTACGATCCAGAATCTCTATCGGTTGTTCTTCATAAGAAAGATCTTGCTCTAGCGGTACAACTTCTGAGCTGAGTACATGTGAAGGATCAGGTATGTACTTTCTTAGGAGAGATACATGGAACACATTGTGAACTTGAGAGAGATTCGGTGGAAGCGCCAATCGGGAAGCTACCTTTCCAACACGATCCAGTATTTCGAAAGGACCGATATATCTAGGGCTCAACTTCCCCTTATTTCCAAATCTCATAACCCTCTTCCAGGGAGATATTCGTAAGAACACTTTATCACCCACTTCAAACTCTAGGTCTTTTCTTCGGTTGTCGGAATAACTTTTCTGTCGACTTTGAGCTGCTCTTATGTGTTGTTGAATAGTTCTGACCTTTTCTGCCATTTCATCAATGAGTTCATGTCCTAATAGCTTTCTTTCCCCAACTTCATCCCAGCAAGTTGGAGTCCTGCATTTCTTTCCATAGAGAGCTTCATAAGGAGCCATCTGAATACTGGAGTGAAATCTATTATTATAAGAAAATTACACCAAAGGTAGGTGTTGATCCCAACCTCCTTTGAAATCCATAGAGCAAGCTCTCAACATATCTTCTAGGGTTTGAATTGTTCTCTCAGACTGATCGTCTGTCTGAGGATGATAAGCAGTGCTGAAACTCAACTCTGTATCCAGAGTATGCTGAAGACTTCGCCAGAACTTCGAGGTAAATCTCGGATCCCGATCAGATATAATAGAAAGTGGTACTCCTTGAAATCTTACCACTTCCTTTACATATATCCTGGCAAGCTGATCTAGAGAGAAATCCTCTCTAATAGCAATGAAGTGTGCAGACTTTGTAAGACGATCAACTATGACCCAGATATGATTATTGCCTTTGGATGTTTTAGGAAGTCCTGTGACAAAGTCCATAGTGATGTTTTCCCGTTTCCATTCGGGTGTGGGTAATGGTTGTAACATCCCCTTAGACTTCTGTCTCTCAGCTTTAACTTGTTGACAAACCAAGCATCGAGAGACATATTCAGCAACATCTCTTTTCATACCATCCCACCAGAAGTACTCTTTCAGGTCCCTATACATCTTCGTGCTTCCAGGATGAATAGAGAATGAAGAACTATGAGCCTCATCCAGCAGATCCTTCATTAATTCGGGGATGGGAGGAACACAAACCCGATTCCTGAACTTTATTATCCCATCACAATCAAGGTTGAATTTAGGAACATTTCTCAACTTCTTTTGTAACTCGACATCTTCTTTCTGTGCCTCTTTAATCTTCACATGTATAGATGGTTGAACATTCATTTGAGAAAGATAAGATTTTTACCCTTCCATTATAATTCCAAGATCCATCCTTTGTAAATCCATAAATATTGGATCTTTTGTGATCCTCATCATGGATAAACTAGCATGGTATTGTCGACTTAATGCATCTGCCACCTTGTTTGATTTCCCAGGGTGGTAATGGATTGAGCAGTCATAATCCTTAATCAGCTCCAACCATCTTCCTTGATGCATATTCAGCTCCTTTTGTGTGAAAATATACTTTAAACTTTTATGATCAGTATAAATATCACACCTTTCACAATAAAGGTAATGCCTCCAAATCTTTAATGCAAAGATTACCGCAGCTAACTCCAAATCATGTGTTGGGTAATTTTGATCATGGATTTTCAACTATCGTGAGGCATAATCTATCACCATATCATTTTGCATAAGAACACACCCCAATCCCTTCTTGGATGCATCACTGTAGATCACAAACCTTTCTCCACTACAAGGTAGTGTGAGCACAGGTGCACTGGATAACCTTCTTTTCAACTCCTTGAAAGTCTCTTCACATTCCTCTGTCCAAACAAACTTAACTCCTTTCCGAGTCAACTTGGTGAGTGGGTTAGATTATCGTGAAAAATCTTTTACAAAACGTCGATAATATCCAGCCAAACCAAGAAAACTTCGGATCTCAGTTACTATTGTTGGTCTCGACCATCTTTCGATAACCTCTATTTTTGCTGGATCCACAGATATCCCCTCTTTTGAGATTATGTGACCCAAAAATGCAACTTTTTGAAGCCAAAATTCACACTTGGTAAATTTGGCATAAAGCTTCTCCTTTCTCAGGGTCTTCAATATAATTCTCAAGTGATCTTCATGCTCTTCCTTTCTCTTTGAATAGACAAGAATATCGTCTATAAAGACTACCACAAATTGATCAAGATAGTCTCTAAAGACTCTATTCATTAGATCCATGAAGATAGCAGGGGCATTAGTAAGACCAAATGGCATCACTATAAATTCATAGTGTCCATACCTTGTATGGAAAGCCGTCTTTGGTATATCCTCCCTTTTAACCCTTAATTGATGATACCCTGAACGAAGATCAATCTTGGAAAAGTATTGAGATCCGCGTAGTTGGTCAAATAAGTCATCAATGCGTGGGAGAGGATATTTGTTCTTGATAGTGATCCTGTTAAGATATCGATAATCAATGCAGAGTCTCATTGATCCATATTTCTTCTTAACAAATTGAACAGGTGCTCCCCAAGGTGACGCACTAGGGCGTATGAATCCCTTATCAAGATTCTCTTGGAGTTGCTTCTTCAATTCCTGCAACTCAATTGGGGCCTTTCGATAAGGTGTCTTTGAAATAGGCAAAGCACCCGGTAGGAGTTCTACTGAAAACTCAACTTCACGATTTGGTGGAAGACCCGGTAATTCCTCTGGAAAGACATCATCAAACTCCCATACGATGGGCATATTCTTAATCGCGAGTTTCTCACCAACCATTTGAGATAAATAACCTTCATTTAGTGGAATCAATACCCATAAAATGGAAGAAATTTCCACTGGAAGGTTATGTTCATCCTTGCATTGATAGACTATCATAGATTGATCTGGAATATGAAATGTGACTTCCCTTATTTGGCAATTGATATGAGCTCCGTATAAAGAAAGCCAATCCATGCCAAGAATCACATTGAATTACACTAAAGGAAGGATCACAAGATTTGCAGGAAGCACATTCCCACAAATGTCAATTGGAGAAGAATTATAAACTTTTGATGTGATTGATGTGCCATTAGGTGTTGTCACAGCTAACTCAATATCTAATTGTTGAGGTAATACGGTGATACCCTTAGAAAATTCTTCAGAAATAAAAGAGTGGGTGGATCCAGAATCAAATAAAACATTTGCTACTTTAGAGTGGATGGTAAGTGTACCTTTCACCACTTCGTTATCGTACTCCACATCGCTGATAGAAATTGCATGTGACTTTCCTTTGTCTTTAGCCTTAAGAGTTTGTTGACGTCGACCATCATCATCAACCATTGGATTTGGGCATTGATTGGCATAATGCCCCATCTCCTTGCACTTGAAACATTGAAGTGTATTAGGTTCATTCTGTGTATCCCTTCCTTTGTTTGCATCATTAGACATCTTCTTCCCATTATTGCGACATTCAAATGACTGATGACCTTCCTTTCCACATTTGAAACATTTACTTGTCCCTTTAAGACAACTCCCTCCATGTTTCTTTCCACACTTTGAGCATAAGGGAAAGCTCATCTTCTTTTCAGTGTGCTCTTTAGATTTTCCTTTGAATTCCATTTTCTTCTTCTTATCAAACCCATATGACTGATGGGTTACTCCAATCTCCATCTCGACTTTGATAGCACATCGAACGATTTCCTCGTAGCTATTGAAGTCCCTTATGGCTAACGCCCTTCGAAGACTTGGTTTTAAGCCACAAAAGAATCAATCGATCTTACTCTCGGGTTGGATAATAATACCAGAAGCGTACCTTGCAAGTCTTGTAAAATTTGCTTCATAGGTACCAACAGATTCATCATCCCTTTGCTTCAGTTCAAGAAACTCTTTATCCATCTTTGTTCGGAGAATACAAGGGAAGTACTTATTGAAAAATAAGTTCTTGAACTCGTCCCATTCCATGGACTCAATTTCATCCCTTTGCCTCGTATTCTTAATAAGATTCCACCATTGATCAGCATCTCCTTCCAAACGATACACTGCTAGGATGACTTTATCATGTTCAGAACATTGAAGAACTGAAAATATCTTTTCAGTAGTACTAATCCATTGTTCAGCAACTAATGGATCAGTAGACTCGCTGAAATAAGGTGGACGCTACCTCATGAAGGATTCAACAGAATGTTGCTCCTTCCTTTGCTCGTTTGGAAGTCCTGCATGATTCATAGCTTGAGAAAGTTGTGTGAGCATGGCTACAAGATTTTTCATTCCAGCTCCCATATCGTTTGGTTGCTCAGGGGGACAATCATTGCATTTCCCATCTCATTCCGCATTAACACGGTTCCTTCAAGTTCCAACCATCATCTAAAACCAAGAAGAATAGTGTGAGGAACACTAATTATAATAGGAAAACCACATAATTCGAGAATAAAATTTTCACGCTTAAGGTCTTATCCTAGGTTATTCATGGCCATTTCTAAAACACTAAGATTGTGTTCTATGCTTAAACATATCCTTAGGGTTCTTACTAAGGCTTCCACATCCTAGTTTCCAAAGGTTGACTATACCATTCCTCTGATACCAACTATAATGACCCATACTTTACATACATTGTTAATACTTTAAAATTGAAGCACACTTATTACAACATATGACAAAACCACAAAGGACCGTATAGGTATAGTGTCTTTAGAAACTGGGAAACATAAACAACTGGTTCATAAATCTTTTACAGTATCTCCCATTTATTTCATCATATCTAGGGTCCCTTTTAGCATATTCTACTTAATATCCATCTTCCTGACCTGGGGAAAAGAAAACATACAAAAAAGGGTGAGGTCAAATGCTCAGCAAGGGAAAATAAAGGAAATAAAAATCATATCATATCTTTTTGAAAATCATAACCTGCAAAAGAGATCATAATATCTTAACATGGAATAAATCATAGAAGTGAAAATGAGATCCCCATAATCATAACATAAAACTTTATACTTTGTGGCATGCACACATAATCATGGAAAATCATTTCTTGTTAGTCATTACTCATTGCCAAGACTATCTTAGCGGACAAAGTCCATTTCTGAACCGAGTTCACTCCTCGTTTCAGTCCTGTATCACTGAACCGAAATAACCTTCCGTTCCAGCCATGTCTATATCATGATATATAAATCTTTACCCAATGCATTGGAGGGAGATATAGGTCCCACCCATCTTATAATGAATCCTTTCTTATGTGTGCCACATAATCATAAATCATACATCATCGCATAAAAAATGGGATTCTTGAAACATCATGACATCATAAAACAAATCATATAAGGTAAATGACTTCATAAAAATAATTCCCTCACAACATAATCAAATCAATGTAATAATAGGGATAAAAACAGAACCCTATATTATCTTAGATGGAAAATAATTTTGATTAAACATTTGAACTCCATTCTTGAGGAAAATATCCTTTCTACTTCAAAAACACTTTTCTTTTCTTAACATGTCATACAATTATAAACTAAAAGAAGTTGATTAAAAATAAACTTGAAAATTTATAAAGGAAGATTCTTTGAAATAATGTTTTAAAAATCCATTCATGCCGTATAAGTTAAAAAACATTCTTCTCATACTTTTGTCTAAAAAGTCAAAAAGTACCTCGTACGAAAAACGACAAAAGATTCCATTCATATATTTTACCAAAGACTCACCAAAGGGTAAAATAGGATTTAAAAAATTGTAGGATAACATTATATATTGAGGAAACATGGATATGGATGATAAATATTCCCCAGTGAATTCTGAAGTATAAACAATCTCGGATAAAAATTGAGATTTCGAGATTTTCCCTTACCTTAGGTCCGATTTGGTTTGTACATGTCCGAAGCTCCTGTATAATGGTTTAAATAATGTTATTGACTTATTCCAGAATCATACATATTGATATGATATCATATATGGTCATATTCTTAGCTTCTTATTAGTAATATTTCATTGTTACTTGTTACTCGGGTCTTTATTGCCTTTTGTTCTTATGCGTGTTTTGCCGAATAAATTCTTATTCTTCTTTTAAGGTTATAGATACCTTATATCCAGAATGGTGTTAGTGTAACATATATCATATTTATTCATTCAATTCATTTATATAATTACTATGTAATGATGATCATGTAGAACGAGTCGCATCACATCGTGGAGACGGTATTCCGTACGTACGCACGAGCGATGATATTGTTCCCATGATCATGGAATTGTATTTAAGTGTATTTATACTATTTCAGTATCAATATCACTTTATAATAATCATATATAGTTACTCATTACACCATTATACCCATCCTTGTAAGGTGATGGTGGAAAATAGATTACACCACGGCGTGGAGACGGTATTCCGTACGTACGCACGCGCGGTGATTTCATTTTTCCGTAGGATGGATAGAAGGTGAATTAGGGTTGTTTCATATTTATAATAACATATCAGTATGTAATTAATACTTATGTTATTACTTTATCATGAAACAACTAAAGAAGAAGAAGTTGAAGAAGAAAGAAATTGAAAAGATCGGTAATGGATATTACCTCTTCTTTGAAACGCCTCTTTGAATCCTCCACTTAGGGAACTAAGATTGGTCTTTTAAGAAGACCAGGACCTCTAGGATTATTCTAGGGAAGTGGAGAAGGGATTTTTTCAGGTTTTTCCGAGCTTGAGTGCTCAAATTGGTGTGAGGAGCAGGGGGAGGAGGTTCCCTTTTATAAGGGAGGAGAGGGGCACCTTAGGAATATCTCAAAATATTATTTTATATTAAAGTAAAAATCGGTTTATAATGGTTCCAAAAGGTCTTATTTAGAAGCTAAAGTGGGTATGGGTATAAATCCTATCAACCAATAGGATTTAGACAAGTTTAGGTTATTATTTTAACCTTATCAATTAGATTTAACTCTGAGTTAAATAATTTACCTTTTACCGTGACTTTTTGTTTTCATACACTATATGGTTAATACACTTACTATAACATGCCAAACGAACCCCAAGTTGTTTATTATTAATATATATATACTTATATAAGTCATTTGGCCGAACCTTAGATTTTTAGGAATAAAATAACAATTAATAATATAATATTTGATTTAAAAACTATTTTGTGTCAATTTTAAAACTATTTGATATATGATTTTTTTGAAAGTCATAACAGAATTATATGTTCAAAACAAGTTGATTAAATCAACAATAATATATAATAGTAACCTAGAAAATTAGTGTAATTTATAAAAAGTCTCAAATTACATTTATTTGAGCATTTATAACATCAATTATGTTAACATTTCCTTAAAAGGGTAATTACTGCATCATCGTTGTGTCATAAATAAATTAGTTTATTTAAAGTCTAAAAATTATAAATAAAATATCATTATGTAGGAAATCTTTTTATCTTTCTAATTAATATTTATAGTCGAATTTATCTTATGTATAACCCCATATTAAAAATGATTTAGTTATTAAACTTTGATTTTAACTATTTTAACTATTCATTAAATAAAATAATATTAAATGTCATAATCTAATCCAAGTGGGCCTAAATGGTCATATTATATTCATAAGGTTGTTTTTGGTCGAATTACACTTATCCAATAGAATTAGGACATGTTTTAGGGTAATAGTAATATCATATTTACCCTTAGTTACCCTATTTACTATTAACCGCGGTAAAAAATTATTTTTATCTCATTGAACCACATTTTACTTACTGATATCAACCGTGTCTGTCGGATTTTTGAAATTCCATTCACAGAAGCGGTAAAATTAAGTTTTATGAAAAATTCAGTTTTTAACCTACCACTTAGTGGTTTCACTATTCATCAAAAATTGAAAGTTTTCAGAAAAATACCAAAATTTCACCCTAGGCTAATTTTAGTATTCCGAATCAAAAAATGAGGTCCATTTTGAAAGATAAAATTTCAAAAAGTGGTTATTACTATTCATAGCGGCTATTTTAAATAATATTTTAATAGCATATCGTCGTTTAGTGAAACTCGGTATTGCGTACAACGCAAGCTATCGAGGAGGGTCGTGATTGCGTGTAAAGTAAGTCAAGCTAGTGTGTAGTGAAAGATTCCTTTGATAACATAAAAACAAAATATTACGCATAAAAATCTCGGGTGTTACATTATATGGGGGGGGGGGGGTAGTCCCACATGCTTTGTAGTTGATAAATGGTCAGCATGAGTGTGTATATTAATGTCTTGTTCATGGTTAGGTGAGTTGGTATACTCACTTGGGTCGAATGTATAATTTGAATTATTTGATTTAATGGTTTGATATATTCCCCAGACTGGTCTCCATGGATCTGGAACACAGTAGTGGAAGACTTGGGTTGACTCCATTCCTCATGTCTTCATTCTGTGGGATTCTTTAGGCCTTGAGACCCCCGTGAATAATACTTTCCTGGACATATGTAGAAAATGTCGATAAACATGATCCTAGGACACCAACTATTTCCTAGATCGAGTTTCCCATTGGATGCCCATGTGACTCGATATGGATTACATGGATGAGCACATAAGATCTGGCTTATTGTGGTCGAGAATCATTACATGGATTCCCTAGTATGTGACACCTTAGATCTGGCCATTAGGTTCTACATTTTACTATACAACATGGTCGTGGTATTCTTATTTTCACTATAAAGAAAAGTTGTGGGACTTTGCGACTTCTGTATACAGTGTAATTGTTGATTTCATAGTATTGTTGGATGTACGTAATGGACATGTGACTTTTTTACATTGTTATATATTCCTTGTTAGGATTAAATCATTTGTAGGTATCCTTGAGGGGATATTAATTATTACTTACGATAGTAGGATTATTTGATGGACATACACACTTAATTTACTATTTCTTTAAACTTTCATTCACATTGTACATTGTTCTTAGAATTATATATATGTGGCTGGTTTCTTATTTGGAAGTTTATCGCACACTATGTTTGGGCCTTCATGGGGTCCCATGAATATTATATGGTAGTAGGTTATTATAGGGAAAAGTGCCCCAGTATAGGTTTTTGATTGTGGCATTGGATTAGGGGAGCAAAGTACCATGCTGAGGATTGTAATTCTACATAAAATATTTGGGTTTTTTTCTTTTGGGATGCTCGTTATTCATTGTATTTACATTTCCTATTTTTGTTACATTGTAGAAACATGTATCATCTACATAATTTGGAATATGAGACTCTTCTTGATATTGACTTGTATTCTTGTCTTGTCTTAATTTCAATTGATTGTTATTATTTTTTATTATGCTATTTATTTTATGTTGGGATTCTATTGTCATACTCTTGTAATGAGGGAATAGTCTCCCCACTGAATCACATAGAACCTCACAATAAGTTTGATGCCTTCGGAATTTAGGGATATGTACTTGAGGCCTTGTGAAAAATTTGGATTGGGGAACCATTTGGTGGCATCTAGGTTCGAGACATTATAGTAACAATCAAAATCGTCTTAGTACACTACCAACCAATCCATACCCCAAACAAATTAAAATTATAACATTTCCAGGCTGTAATTATCCCATCGAAACTGATAGTCACCAAACATGAGAAAATACCCATTGAATAAAAAAATGTGTCTCAACTATACTACAAACTGTGAATCGATTAGACTAACTCCACACACACACTCAATTATTTGACTCAACCCATTCACGTGATTTGTAGTTATAAAATAATAAAATGGTAATGAATCAAATAAGGAACTTGAAATCCTAGAAGCTATAAGAATAGTATATATGACTATCAATTGTCCAACCATGCTATCCAGAAGTGTAGGATAAACTACATGAACCTTTATTGCCCCTTTTTCCTATGATGCAGTCTGATTCGCCTGAGATTCACCACTCTACCGATAATGGTGCCTATTTTTTGAGGTAATACATGCCAATCATCAACCTTAAAAGCAATAAAACCCCAAATTTTAAACTTATAAATATTATAATACCCCCATTCAGAACCCTAATTCTTTCTAACACCACTATCATTACCCACCTACCATAAGATCTTATAGATACCTTGTAGATTCCACATCATACAATGACTTTAGAACTCTACCATTTGTTGGTGTATTTTTATATGAATGTGCCCCATCCTACAACAATAGTGGAAGAGAACTCAGTAATGTCATGATTAACTGATCCTCCTCTATGACACTATGCATTTCACTACTGAGGTTAACATTCGCATAGTGAAACTCCCTACACTAAAAATACATAACTCTTGGTCATCTAGTTGAAACCACCAACATATCAATTGAATCCACTTTTATATTCCCCATATAAATGAGATCATGATCCACCACATCTGAAAAAAAATCATCTAAATGATATTAACCTGGTACATGATCTCAAATTTAATCTCTTCCTCATTTTTTCCCTTATTAGCCTCATCTCTAGACAATTATGGAAGAAATCACAATAAATAAATAATGTTACTAGTATAGCCAATCATGGACATAATCCTCTAGGTCAACCTCATAATGTTTTTTATCTCTCCTTTCTAAACGTATCATTGTAAAAAAGAACCATGAATATCTAAAAAAAATACATCCACTCCACATTATCCATCATTCCATCCTGAGTATGGATGTCCCACCAATGCTTCATTTGACCACATAACATATAAGTATTCAATTTAAATATCTTCTCCAAATGATTATCTAAGAGGTCAAGGATCATCTGCACAGACTCAATACAGAACATAACTTCCTCAAGGCCACCCCCTCTGATAAAATTCATATGGTACTACAATTGGAAGAACCATGTAAACTTGTACATACTATTCACATCTCATTCATGATCTCATTCCATAAATAACACAAAGAGAGAAATATTATCCTAGAAATTATCTTTGGATTCCTCACCCAGAACAATCAGAGCCTCTGGGTCCACTACTGGAGGATCGGTTCATGTATTTTTTCCTGATCTCATATCAACTAGCTTTATCATGGAGGCACATATCTAAAATTCCAAACACAAGACTTAGGACACCTAGTAAATCATTACGAAGGACTCATATAATTCCACAATAATAAATCCCCCATACCCAACTACATGGTCAAAACTAATGAGCTATCACTACTCTCAACCATATCTCACACAGGTCATGGTTAACAGAGTGTCAAATATTTTAATAATAAAAGTATTATTATTATAAAACCATGGTCTAATTTAATTCACAACAACTACCATTATTTATAATTTTCAATTTCAGATTATACAACTTATTCCTTAAATATAATAAGGAAGAAAAGAATTCACATTTAAAAAACTCACCTTGAAACCATATTATTTGCACCTTCCAAAATTGATGCATGTTAGAATAAATAATGAGTGCTTCAAATAATCCATTTATAAAAAACTCCAATTCCATACTAGGACATGAAAAAATATTTCAAAAAATATTAATAACATCACAAAATATTGAACATGGAGTTGAAATAATATCCAAATCTTACAAAAAACACCAATTACTGCAATCCCACCCTAGGTACGTGTATATTAACCCATCCATGATATCAATACACCCATAAATGAGGTTTTGACTAAGGCCCCACTCATTATTCTATTCTATATACCTTTCCCAAATAGTACAACAGAAGAAAAGTAATGTAAACTCTCTTTGATTATACTTTGTACCATCCTGATATGGGTTCCACATATTGATTCCCCATGATTGTTGGTCATATGGCCATAGGTGTGCCTCCCCGTATACCAGAGACTGCCGACTAGTAGTGAGTGTAAACTATATAGCATGGGGAGAGAAGACGCTCTTTATAAAAGTAGCATAATAGCTAAAATAAATAAAACATTAGTCAATGACATTAGAAATAACCAAAACATTAACATAATCAATACAAAACAATATCACACATTGAATCAGAACATGAAAAAAATAACCAAACCAATTATGTAGATAATTCATGCGATATATGTTTCTTATATCAATATGAAAAACTGAAATAAAACACAATGAAAAATACCCAATCACGTTGCAAACTCATGATGGGTTCCCTCATCCATGTTCCATCTCAACTCAACCATCTAGCATAGGACTATTATCGTTTTCCAATCCTGAAAAAATGAATTCTATTTTGGTACTGATCAAGAATCCCAAGTAGGTTGTGAGTAATAATCTATTCAGAACACCCAACAATGTCTAAAAAAATATTTATTCTACAATAGTGCATGAATTTATATAATAATAAAGTAAAATAAATATAGTAAATAGTTATTTAATTTCATAATTCATTAATTAAAAAAATTTATTTTCCTATTCACAATGAAACATAAACCATCAATACATGATTCGTCTGGTGCAAGAGTCTAAAAAAGATCACATAAGGAATCAAATTTCATTTTATCATGGGGATTTAGAATTCGTTTAAAAAAATTTTATAACACAAATAATTTGAACTCCTGTACAAATCCAATATCTTGGGCCTAGAACATATTTACTGGCACCCCATGGGAATTTGAAGAATTATTCCCTATCCCAAAGATCAATGTTCATTTGGTTATTTAGACCATCAACCCCTGTCCCACACCTGTTATCAGATATGGGCACTTAGACAATCAATCCCTATCCCACACTCATTTTTTGATCAATCACATAAATCACATACATTAATTCTATCAATGTTAATACACATTAATGTTATAATCAAACATTATCATCATATTGCACCATTTTAATTTATCACAACAATCAAGGTTGTTCATTTAAATTACATGGAATAATATAATCAATTAACTATTAAAAAATTTATAAAAATTTATTCATAATATTCATTAACCCTTCACGGTAAAGAAAAAATACCCTTTAATACCAAGTTTCAATCAAATGATAATCACATTAATCAACCAGTTTAATAAACTTTCTATCTTTTCATAGTTTCAAAGAGTATATCAGATCCACTCAATTGTTTGATTATGTAGTGTTTGTGTTGTGCACAATCATGAAAACCAGCATACCACTATTGCTCTCACTAGAAACATCCAATGGTTCCCTCATCTA
The DNA here is from genome assembly GCA_963277665.1 of Viscum album. Taxonomy (NCBI): domain Eukaryota; kingdom Viridiplantae; phylum Streptophyta; class Magnoliopsida; order Santalales; family Viscaceae; genus Viscum; species Viscum album. The sequence goes on along the minus strand of CAUJRU010001929.1, from coordinate 13,824 downwards.
TAACTGGGTACAAACATTCTTTCTAATGGTTAGAGAACACTTGGGTTTTCCGATCCAATGGCTCTTTGAGACTCTCATCATTCGATAGGATTAGAGGTTAGGGTCATGGAAACCTTTTGGTGGAAATTTTTACATACTTTTGGACTCACATACATATTTAAGATATATTCTACGAGTCTCTCCCTAATCCCTATAAGGTATTGGTTACCCTAACAAAAAAGATAGAGGGTTAATTCTATTTCCTATGGAAAATATTCGGGTCTCTTTAATGGATCCATCAATTTATATATATGATGTTCTCCATCATTATTCGGTAATAGTTAGTTATTTATGTGTTGAATTTGTTAACTAAGAGTTTTAGAACATGATTCCATGCAAAGTTTTGCTTAATATTCCAAGGATGGGATTGAGCCATTATGAGGTGTCCAACATTTTCTGGTTAATGTATGAATCAAAAACCAAGTAGTTCGTTGGACTCGTGCAGTTTAATGTTATGCCAAAAATACTTATAGTGGTTCTTTAGGTCATCAGGTGTTCAATATAGTGTACTAGAGGAATGTAAAACTATCCCAATTATGGAGAGAATCAAAGTTTTCACATTTTATTTTTTAGGCCTTACACATTGAGGTTTCATTTGTAATTTTAGGGACCTATGGTGAAGATGACTTGATTATTGAAATTCCATAATACCATGAGAGTTATGATAATTTTTAAAAACAAGGGATATTAAATGATCGATTCCATTCGTTATAATGTCAAACATATGTATTGGGACATAATAAGATGGTTTATTATAGATCTCATGTATTAGGGAGAGGTCATACATATCTTGATTATGGTCGTAATCATAGTAATCATAGTTTACATTATTTCTCAGTTTACTGATGGGTGAGGTAGAGCGATCAGGTCATGGGAATTATTGGGTATCAATAGTATACATTTTGAATTCATAAAAATACATACATTGAAAGGGGTGTATGATTGATCTTAGGCCTTATGAATGTATGATCGAAATAATGATGTAGATGCTCAATATACAAGGGGGGGTGAATTATATACTTTTAAAACTTCCTTAAACAAGGAAAGATCTAAGTTTGACAAAGTTAAACTTATGAAAATTCACATCACCTCTAACACCAATTGTAGGATTGGTATAGGGTATGAAGTTACAAACTTCTAGATTTATGCAGTTGCTTAAATCTGGAAAGTGATTCCACAAAAGTGGTTCTGAAAATATGGATCTGGAAATTGAAACTTAACCAAAGTTTACAATATGAGATTCTACTTTAAAGAATATAGAATCTAAATTAATCACAGTACAAGTGTAAGGAAATATAATAATGTTATACTTTCCTTACAATACAAAATGCAGTGAAAAAACAAGTAGTAAAACTACAAGTAACAAGATATAAGTCTTTTAACCCAAAGAGAAGGGTATCTGAAAACCTTGGATAAAGGTCCCTTGATTTATACTTTCAAGAAAGTATGTATTACCCACACCATGGTAAACCCTCGATATGAAGATCAGAGTCTCTGTCTTGCTATCCCCGCAAGCCCTCAACTTCAAGGTAGTTGGTCCCTCTGTATTCCTCAGCAAGGAATCCCTGGAACATCAAGGTAGTCGGCACCTCTGTCTTCCTATCTCTAGAAGCACTTGATTGTAATCACCAACAATCGGAGTCGCACGAAGAAAGTCTGCACAAGGCAAAGTTTGAACATGTCGTTCAAACTTTCTCCATGAAGATTGAGAGTTGATAAGAGCCTATCTCTCAAGAAATCACTTCAATAGCATGTAAGCACAGATGTCAAAGTTGTCAAAGTTATGTGTTCTTTTCAAATAATCTCCTATTTATAGGCGAAGCTCCAACAGTCGTCTCCCTCCTCCAACGATCATATTTTCCTTAAATTTTGAAGGGACCAGTACACATGTCACTAAACCAACAGTTAGTTAGAAACCGAATAGACGACATCATTTTATAACAAAACTTATTTAACTGAAATCATGCCATCGTTTTATAATGAAATGAGTGTAAGCATAAGAAAAACTAAAGTTCAAAATGTAAGAAAATAAAGGTTCAGAGTGTAATAAAAATGGAATTTAGAGTCTATAATAAAAAGGATATTCAGATTCTGTTTTATAGGAATTCAAAACCTGAATTCTATAGAAATACAGACTCTGAATTTCTAAGGAAATTCGGAGTCTGGTTTCTCCAAAGTTCAGAATCTGGACTTACAGAGTTCATAGTCTAGAATTTGGAGTGGAACTATATGAAATTTCATATCCAGAATTCAGAGTCGAACTATATGAGAGTTCATATTCAGAATTCGGAGTCGAACTATATGAGAGTTCGTATCTATAATTCAGAGTCGAACTATATGAGAGTTCGTATCTAGAATTTAGATTTGAACTATATGGGAGTTCGTATCCAGAATTCAGAGTGGAATTTCATTATAGTTCACTTCCAGAATTGGGAGTGGAACTTCATTACAGCTCACATCCAGAATTCGGAGCGGAACTTCATTACATTTGACATCCAGAATTCGGAGTGGAACTTCATTAGAGTTCACTTCCAGAATTCAAATTGGAACTTCATAACAGTTCACATCCAGAATTCAGAGTGGGACTTCATTAGAGTTCACTTCCAGAATTCGGATTGGATCTTCATTACAGTTCACATCCAGAATTAGGATCCTAAAACATAATACTTCATATCTAAGTATTATATGATTACAAGGTTTTAGGTATGAATCCAATTTTTACACTTAAGAAAAATATTGATATGTATAAGTAAATCTAAGTCAGGGTAAAATTACTTAAGGAGAGAAATTTTCCTTATAGAAGTAAAACATATATTTTCTTAAGCATAAGGTGTTTGTGATTTTTGAAACAAGAAGGAATGGTAAAGTCATAAAGAAAACATTATTGACTCAATGATCTACCCCTTTTTGGAAAGAACAAACATCCTTACGAAAAAGAATATAATAACGTTGAAAAAATTTAATTAGACTTTGAAATTAAAACTTATCTCCCTTTGTTCACGGATGATAGTGAATACAAATAACTCCCCCTTAGGAATTGAAACTCAAAGAATTGTATTCTGAATTTCCGGAGTGGAGTTTTCATTATCATGGGAATGAAAAACATCGTAATGAGTAACTCCCCCTCACTTTATGAATATTTCACTTTGAAATTTTTTCTTCTCCATTTTAACTTTTTTCGTTCTTCCCTTTTAAGTAGTTCTTTTTCCTTCCCCCCTTTGTGATTTTCAAAAAGAATATAAGGGAATGGAAAAGAGAATATGGTACCTGAAACATTAGTATATAACAAGATAAAACCATCCAAATTTTCATTAGATTTGAGAAAATTTTTACAAGGAAAGACAAATACAATAAAAGATTGGAGTGAGTTTATTTGTCTTCCTTTTCCTTCGGAATCAGCTTCTTCAACAAAGATTTCAATTTCTTCAGATCTCTCTGATCCTCCTCAGCCTGCCTCTCCAAAGCTTTTATCTTTTTATCTTGATCTTTCAAAGATTCAGCCTGAGCCCTCATAGCCTCTTCCTACTTATTCATTATCTCATATTTCTTTTCAAGTATTTTCTCAAGATCAATCCGGATATCTCTATCCCTTATAAAAGTTTGAGCAAGAGAGTTTTCCTAATCATTCAGTTCCTTCAGTTTTTGACTGCGAGAACTTTGTTCAATGATCAACTCATCCTGAAGATTCATAATCTTGTTATCCTCTGTGTCAAAGGTATCTTTTACCTCATTCTGAAAAAGATCAATATCATCCATGTCTTCTTCAATATTCTTAAACCACAAAGTGATTTTGCTGCATGATTTCTTGTGTACATCATAATTGATAAGGAAATTTCTGTGTTCGGCCTCAATCTTCACACACTTATCCATCTGCATGGTTAAGGATTCTGATTTATGATTTAAACTATGTTGCAGCATTTGGCATTTGGAATCTATAGTGGGAAATATCATAATGGTGTCCACCAACTTTTTTAAAGATTCAAAAACAAAGTCATGGTTGTGTGTTGATGACTACGAATCAGATAATTTTCTTGGATATTGATCTTCCTCAATTTTCACCAGTTTCCTTTAAGAAGAACAACCAAAAACTTTCTTCCTGAAGATATCTCTTGTTGGAGTATCCATGATCACTTTCTTACCCTTAACAGTTTTTGAAATAGGTTGATCATCTGGAAATTCTTCCTCACTCTCTGATAGTTGAACAATATGATCATCATCTATTTTCTCCTTTTATGCTCCTTCCTCAAGAAAATTTTTCTCATAGGATTCTTCCGCATTATACAACACATTTTCTTCCTCTTCCACTTGATTATCATCATCCTTCCTATTTTCATTCTCAACTCCCTTTCCCGGAGTGACTAATTTTGCAGATTCGCCCTTTTCTTGATAATATTCTACTTGTTTGATTAGGTCATCAAGATCAGCACTTCCTTCTTCTTCTTCCTCTACTACTTCTTCTTCTTCTTATACTCTCTCAACAACTTCTTTTACATTAAGCTTTTCTGGAGTGATGTAGTTCATTGCTGGAGTCTCTTGTAAATATGGTTTGGTAAGGAAAGTTTCCGGAACCGGAATCTGCTCAGAAGACCTCTCTATTTCTTTCAAAAGAGATTGAACAACTTCGGCTTCAGACATTTTATTCTTCAACTTCTTCTCTTTTTCTTGTTTTTCTAAATCATTGGTATCTCTTTCTTTTAAGGCCTTATCCTCAGTAGGGTCCAATCCGAATTGTGGATCCCCTTCTTTCCTCTTCTCTTTGTCTTCTCTTCACTTAGCATCCACTTCATCAGGGTTGGATTTTTGTTTCTTTGGATTGGGTGGTGCGGATTGGGTTTCCATAGATTTGGGAGTTTTGTCTTCAGCATCCACTTCCTTAATCTTCCTCTTCTTTGTAGATTTCTTCACCGGTTCAGCCTTCTCCACATTTTCCAGAATGGTCTTAGCCTCTTATTCTGATAAAGGATAGAATTCTTTGTATACATCAGAAAAACCCATCTTCATCCTCTTTAAAGTATCATCACTTACTAACATTACCTTGCAAATTTTTTTCTTGGAAAATCAATAAACATTGAAAGAGTCAAGAAATATAATGATATGTTTGGAAATCAGAGCTGGATACATAATGATCTGAGCCTTCAGATTCCCTTCTTTGATATTTTTATCTTTAATCAAAATATGCCTCATCAGATTTATCTTCCTTATATTTACAAAAATATCTAGGACATAAATGTCACTCTTCTTCAGATTATCCTTATCACCCCTTCTTGGTACGAGAAAACCTTGTACCCACAATTGTAGAATCCGATTATTCAGAGTGGTATGAGCAGTCTTAGTAGTCTTGGGATCTTTATGTCTAAGACATTTCAAAGCCTTCACCTTTTTGAAACTTCCTTGCTCATCCAGAAGCTTGTGTGAACAAAACTCAGCTTCACCCTCATACTTTAAACCCACCAAACTTGCAGCCTTGGTGTAGGATAATTTGTAAGTATTCCCATAATACTTGAAAGAAAATAAATCTCTGCTATCTTCCTCAAGGAAGGAAACAGACTCATAGAACTCAACAAGAATATCTGTATAAACCAGATCCTGTTTCTCTGGATTCGATAACAAAACTTCCTCCCACCCATTCAATTTGATATTATTAGTTATAAGATAATCATACTTGAAGAAACTAGAATGTACTAACCTCTCTATGTAAACTAACGACATTGATATTGGTTTGGAGGTAGAAATATCTTGAGATGTAGGTTGAACAAACATTTGGAATGGAGAGTTCTGGAAGATTCAGAATGGGCCTTGACAAAGATCAGAATGGTCCTTAAGAAGAGAGTCAGGGATTTGAGATGAGAAGGGTTAGAAAAACCGATGTGGGACGACCCTCAGGGGTCCCCTTTATATAGGCGTTGAGATGACGGTTTAGTTTCCACGGTTGATCGAGCGGTTGAGATACTTTGAGATTTGATCTGACAATTGAGATACAAACCGCAAGGAAAACTTGACTCTGATTCTTTGAGGTTTTTCAAGAAAAACATTCGGATTTGAGAAAACTAGAATCCGAAATTTTTTAAAACTCATAGGAAAATACCAGCAAGAAAAATATGATTACGAAAACTTGAGTAATGAAATCATACCTTTAGTATTTTCTAGGATGTTTATTTGTAATAGGTGATATTTTTCTTGAATAAACTTTTGACTATGAAAAACTCATTACGAAAAAAACATTATGAAAAACTCATTACGAAAAACTCATTACGAAAAACTCATTACGAAAAACACATTACGAAAAAATCATTACAGAAATCTAATTATGAAAAATTCATTACGAAAAATTCATTACAAAAAACTCATTACGAAAAGTTCATTTAGAAAAATTCATTACAAAAAACTCATTACGAAAAGTTCATTACAAAAAACTTCCAGTTCCAAAAAGTTTGAAAAACTAACTATGAAAATTTTGGTTACACTATCAAGAAAATGTACTCCCCCTATGAAAAGGATTTTATTAATGTAAGGAGAATTGTTCAACACGAAGTTAATGAAGAAGGATTACCTTACAATTATCATTCCTAACTTCTGTTTAATGTAATCAAATCTATCGGAGGGTAAAGATTTTGTGAAAATGACAGCAATTTGATCTTGCGATCCGATAAAATGAAGAATGATATCTCCTTTAAGTGTGTAATACCTAAGAAAGTGATGCCTAATATCTATGTGTTTTTCACGGGAGTAATGTGTAGGGTTTTTACTAAGTGCAATGGCACTTGTGTTATCACAAAAAATTTTAGTCTTAGTAAAACTCAAGCCATAATATGTGAGTGTGTGTTGCATCCACAACACTTGAGCACAAAAACTTCTAGATGATACATATTCAGCTTCAATAGTAGAGAGTGCTATAGAATGTTGCTTCCTGCATGACCAAGAAACTAACGAATCTCCAATGAAATGACAAGTTCTGGATGTAATCTTTCTATCCATTTTACATCCACCAAAGTCAACATCTGAAAAGATTTTAAGATAATATCATTTCCAGAAGTATAAAATAATCCTAGATCCATGGTTCCCTTTAAGTAGAGAATTTTTCTTCACTTCCTTTAAATGAGATTCCTTAGGATTGGATTGATATCTTGCACATAAGCATACTGAAAACATTATGTCTGGTCGACTATTTGTCATGTAATGTAGACTTCATATAATACCTCTAAAAGATGTTTGATCTACTGGTTTCCCAGCTTCATCAAGATCAAGTGTATTTGAGGTACCAATAGGAGTACTTATACTCTTAGTGTTGTCATAACCATACTTTTAAATAAGATATTTAATATACTTATGTTGGGATATGAATATTCCTTCCGGTTTTTGAGAAATTTTAAAACTGAGGAAAAATAATAACTCACCCATCATACTCATTTCAAACTCAGATTTCATTAGACTTGCAAAAGAATTAGGTAAAGATTGCTGAGTTGAACCAAATATGATGTCATCAATATAAATTTGAACAATCAAAACATTTTTCTTTTCTTTCTTTATGAAAAGGGTTGGATTTGAATTTCCCTTAACATGGTTATTTTGAAGCAAAAATCATGTATATCTATCATACCAAGATCGTGGGGCTTGTTTAAGGCCATACAAAGATTTTGTATGTTTAAAAACATGATCAAGATGTTTTTTATCTTCAAATACAAGAGGTTGTTCAACAAAAACTTCCACTTGAATATAACTGGTAAGAAAAGAACATTTCACATCCATTTGAAAAAGTTTAAAATCAAAGAATGCTGCAAAGGCAAGTAAAATACAAATAGTTTCAAGTCTAGATACTAGATCATAGGTTTCATCATAGTCTATTCCTTCTTATTTATTATAGCCTTTATCAACTAGTCTAGCTTTATTTCTAATTATGACTCCATTTTCATCACACTTTTTTCTGAAGACCCATTTTACTCTAATAATAGAAGTTTCCTTAGGTCTTTCAACCAAGGTCCAGACTTTATTCCATTGGAATTCATTTAGTTCATCTAGCATGTCTTTTATCCAATCATCATCACCTAAAGCATCATCAGTGATTTTTGGTTCCAATTGGGATAGAAATTCTATATGTTCTACTTCATTTCATAAGGAACTTCAAGTCCTCACAGGTTGATTTACATCACCAATGATAATATCACTGGGATGATTCTTAAGAAACACCTGACTTGGGTTTTGTAAAACCTGTTTATCAACATAAGGTAGAAAATATTCTGGGGTAAATGTCTCAGAAGTATCTTCTTGAACATTTTCCTTATCAGAAGGATCTTATAACAAAGGTTGACAATTAGTTTTTGAAAACACATCCGAAGATGTAGGTTGACATTATTTGAAAACAAAAGGATCAGATTCATCAAATTTTCCATGCACTGTTTCTTCAACAGTACAAGTGTTTTTATTGAAAACTCTATAAGCCTTAGAAGTTGTGCAGTATCCTAAGAAATTTTTTTCATCAGATTTTGGTGCGATTTTGTGTAGATTATCTTTAGTATTTAGGATGAATACCTTGAAACCAAAAACCTTGAAGTAAGAAGGTCTTGGTTTTCTGCCATTCTATAACTCATAATGAGTTTTATTAAGAAAATGTCTAATTAAAACTCGAATTATAGTATAACAAACAATACTTGCAGCTTCAGCCCAGAAATGTCTAGCTATAGAATATTCACTCAACATGCTTCTAGTTATTTCTTGAATAATTCTATTTCTTCTTTCAACTACACCATTTTGTTGAGGTGTTCTAGGTGCTGAAATGTTGCGAGTAATACCTTTTCTACTACAAAAGGTTTCAAAATCAGAATTTTGAAATTCGCCTCCATGATCACTATGAATAGTTTTCAGTGGAAGTTTTTTCTAATTTTTAACTTGGGATCTAAAACTTTTGAAATATGAAAAAGATTCAGAATTCTTTGCTAGAAAATAGACCCATATAAATCTATTATAGTCATCAACTAGAACAAACACATAGTATTTTCCTCCAATGCTTCTAGTTTGTGTTTGACCATAAAGATCCATGTGCACCAACTGTAATGCATCAGTTGTTGAGAATTAATTAATTGACATAAAACTAGATTTATGTTGCTTGACATATTCACAAGGATCACAAACTTTAGAAGAATCAAATCTAAGCTCCAGTAGATCCTTAAATAGTTTCTTCTGAGAGAGTTTGCATAAATTTCTATGGTTACATTGACCTAGTCTTCTATGCAATAATCATGAATGATCATCCATTGCACTTAGGCAAGGTAAGTCTTGGCTCCAAAGGTCTTCTAAGTTTAATATGTAAGCATTCTCTTACCTATTGGTAGAGAGAATAAACTATTCCTTGGAATTTTTTACTAAGCATTTATCATTCCTAAAATTCACAAGGTATCCTTCATCACATAATTGACTTATGATAATGATGTTGTGCTTAAGACCCTTAACAAACAAAACATTTGAAATCAAAGTTTTACCAAGAAGAACAATATTACCTATATCAACAATTTCTCCCTGAGCATTATCTCCTAAAGTTACATTCCCTATTTTCGTCTTGATAATCTTTTTGAAATATGTTTTATTACCAGTCATGCATCGGGAACATCCACTATCCCAGTACCAAGTATTGTTGATGGTACATCCTTTATCTTCCTGAAAATAAGAAAAGAATTAGACTTTCGGAATCCAAACTTGTTTGGATCTGAGATTTTCAGATAACAAAATTTTGGCTATCCACATTTGTTTAGAGAAATATTCTTTATGAAACCCAAGAGATTGAACTTTATTCAAAGAATATTTTTTCTTCCAATTCCCACCACTTTGACACTTAGTGCAAAAAGGGGCTATGGAATGAACAAAATAGTTGTTTTTGAAAAATGGTTTTTGGTGAGTATTACCTAATCCAGTAGTGTTTCCTTTAGGATTAATTTTAGGATACATCTTGTCAAAATTTTTGTTCCCAGAGTTATATTTTGCAAGGAGATTCTTTAGGGAAAAAATTTCAGATTTTAGTCCGATGGCTAAATTCCTATCCTTAGGAATCATTTCCTTAAAGTTATATTTTCCTCAAAAATTTTCATTTTTGAAATAGCATTCTTAAGATCTTTAGAATTTTCTTTCTTATCAAAATTTTCTTTCTCAAGGTATTTAGAATGTTTTTCTAAAATATATTCTTTATCTTTAAGATCTGAAGAATGATCTGAAATATCTTTTGTAATAACTTATTCCCTAGTATTTTCCTTGTCTAACTTCGCAGAAATTTTACAATATTTTTCTTCAAGTAGCTTGAAAAATCTAGATACTTCTTCATATGAAGGTTCTTCATTTTCCAAGGATGAGGTATCTTCATTAGAAGTACTATTTTCAGAATAGTAGTTCTTATCGAGGGATAAATTTGTTAAAGCCTCGGCAGAGTGTACCTTGGCCATAAGACATGTATATGGAAAAGAATTATTAGCAATAAATCCCATATTATTCTGAGCTGATGAATCATATTCAAAAGATTCACTTTCTGATAAGTCTCCACAGCTAGAAATCCAAGTTGTATTAGATTTAAAACTTTTCTTAGCTTTAGCTTTGTAGAACTTCTTCCTGTTCCTTTCAGAATGCCTCTGTTTTCTTTCGTTCTTTTTAAGCATAGGGCAATCAGGTCGTATGTATCCACTTCTCTTGCACTCATAGCATGTGACCTCTAAATCTTTCTTATCTATCCTTTCCTTCTTTTTATACCTGGATTGGAAATTTATTTCACTAGCTATCTTGTTCATTCTTCGAGCAAGATTTTCTAACTCATTCTATGATACTTCACTCTCACTAGATTCAGATTGGATAGTAACATTCTTAGAAATGGATCTATTTACTCTCTCAGGTGTCTTTACTTTCATGTGACTTGATGTTATAGTAAAAGCAACAGTACCATTCCCATTCTTCTTTTTGATGTTGTCAGCATCTCTCTTCATCCTTGTTTCATGTTGGAGAAGAGTTCCAAATAGATCATATAAGGAAATTTGAGTAACCTTCCTATTCTCATCAGTAGCTATTCTCTTGGATTCCCACTCATTTGGCATAATATCAATAATCTTATCTACAAGAGATTCATCATCCAGACCTTTTTCTCCCATATATTGTAAGCTATTCATGATATTCATAAATAATTGTTGCACTTTTCAAATGGGTTCTCCATAAAGAATGTTAAAACCATGATACTAAGCTCTCAACATAGTACTTCTTGTCTCAATCACTTTAGATATACCAAAATGAGTAACATCAAGTTTCTTCCATATACAGTTAGCTTTTTCACATGAAGAAATTTGGCTATATATGTTCCCAGGCATTGAACGTAGTAGAGTATTTCATACCTTATAGTTTAATTGATAATCACGCTTCTCTTGGTTTTTGAAAGCACTCACTTTCTTATTCGGAATTTTATAACCTTCAGTAAGAATTACAAAGTTATCTACCCCAGTATTGATAACAAAAGTCTTCATTCGATCTCTCCAATACTCATAGTCATTGCCATCAAAAATTGGTGGACTTGTAGGATTTAAGTTTTTTATGGAACCAACATTTAATCCTTCCATCATTAAGAAAATATTTCTACACAAAAACTTGTAAATATCAAAAGTTCGGATTTAAGGAAAATATTCCTAAGCATGGAAAAAAATAGAACAAGGAAAAACTGAGCAAGGAAAAACATATATGGTAGTATAAGTATTTCAGAGACCTTCCTTTGATACCAATTGTAGGATCGAAATAATGATGTAGATTCTCAATATACAAGAGAGGGGTGAATTGTACACTTTAAAAATTTCTTTAAACAAATAATGATCTATGTTTTACAAAGTTAAACTTAAGAAAATTCACAACACCTATAACACCAATTATAGGATTGGTATAGGGTATGAAGTTACAAACTTCTAGTTCTATACACTTTCTTAAATCTGGAAAGTGATTCCAAAAAAGTTGTTCCAGAAATATGGATCCGGAAATTGAAACATAACAAAAGTTTACAATATGAGATTCTACCTTAAAGCGTATAGAATATAAATTACTCAGAGAACAAGTGTAAGGAAATATAAGAATGTTATACATTCCTTACAATACGAAATATAGTGGAAAACAAGTAGTAAAACTACAAGTAATAAGATATAAGTCTTTTATCCCAAAGAGAAGGGTATCCAATAACCTTGGATAAAGGTCCCTTGATTTATACTTTCAAGTAAGTATGTATTACCCACACCACGGTAAGCCCTCAATATGATGATCAGAGTCTATGTCTTGCTATCCTGGCAAGCCCTCAACTTCAAGGCAGTTGGTACCTTTGTCTTTCTCAGCAAGGAATCCCTTGAACTTCAAGGTAGTCAGAACATCTATCTTCCTATCCCCAGAAGCCCTCGATTGTAATCACCAACAATCGGAGTCACACAAAGCAAGTATGCACAAGGAAAAGTTCGAACAAGTCGTTCAAACTTTCTGCATGAAGCTTGAGAGTTGATAAGAGTCTCTCTCTCTAGAAATCACTTCAAAATCATGTAAGCACAGATGTCAATGTTTTCAAAGTTGTGTTTTCTTTTCAAATGAGCTCCTATTTATAGGCGAAGCTCCAACGGTCATATTTTCCTTAAATTTCGGAGGGACCTGTGCATGTGTCACTAAACCAATGGTTAGTTAGAAATAGAACAGACGACATTGTTTTATAACTAAACATATGTAACTAAAAGCACTCCATCGTTTTATAATGAAACGAGTGTAAGAATAAGCAAAAATAATGTTCAGAATGTAAGAAAATAAAAGTTTTGAGTGTACTCAAAATGGTATTTGGAGTCTATAATAAAAAGGATATTTGGATTCTATTTTATATGAATTCAGAACCTGAATTTTGTAGAAATACTGACTCTGAATTTATAAGGAAATTTGGAGTCCGGTTTCACCAGATTTCAGAATCTGAACTTACAATGTTCGTAGTCTAGAATTCAGAGTGGATCTATATGAGAGTTCATATCCAGTATTCAGAATCAAACTATATGAGAGTTCGTATCCAGAATTCAGATTCGAACTATAAGAGAGTTCGTATCCAGAATTCAGAGTGGAACTTCATTACAGTTCACTTCAAGAATTCGGAGTGGAACTTCATTACAGTTCACATCCAGAATTCAGAGTGGAACTTCATTACAGTTAACATCCAGAATTCAGAGTGGAACTTCATTATAATTCACTTCTAGAATTCGTATTGGAACTTCATTACAATTCACATCTAGAATTCATAGTGGGACTTTATTAGAGTTCACTTCCAGAATTCGAAATGGAACATCATTACAGTTCAAATCCAGAATTTGGATCCTAAAATAGAATACTTCATATCTATGTATTTTATGATTTCAAGGTTTTAGGTATGAGTATTATTTTTACACTTAAGAAAAATATTGATATGTATAAGGAAATCTACGTCAAGGCAAAATTCCTTAAGGAGAGAAATTTTCCTTATAGAAGTAAAAAATATATTTGCTTAACTATAATGTGTTTGTGATTTTCAAAACAATAAGGAATGGAAAATTCATAAGGAAAACCTTATTGACTCAACAATGAAGGCATCCTACATATCCTGGTTATTATTGGAATCATTTTTCTTGTTGTTTTGTTATGACCATGGGACTAAAACCAAGGTAGTTGCACTTATATTGAGGCTATTGCATCCTTCCACTCATTGGGTCTTTACATACATATGTTTCTCTAGATAGTGGAGAATCGTGATGCAAATCACAAACATATGGAGGGCGTAGAAAGATTCAG